>JADFUC010002414.1:0-51185 GCA_019722365.1 Lithospermum erythrorhizon
TCAGTATTACTTCGTTTACATTGCTGGAAATTAATTAAGGATAAGTGGTGATAATTAATATACGATATACTCGAGGTGGAGTTGTAAAGAATATCAATGGGTTATAAATAAGGTTACTGATTAACTAAGATCTGTGATTATAAGGAAATGTGAAACGTGGGTTTGATCGGAAATGATAAATAGGATTAGGGTGAATACAAATTCGGGAGGCGGAATAAAGAAGAAGTTGAGTTATCACATTAATAATGTTTAAGTAAGAGTTCGGTGTTTTTGAGTAGAGTGCATATTTTGTGATAGTAATGATCATTCTTGAGGATGTAAACTTTAAGGTTGAAACCTTTGGAATTGAATACGGATGAATATGTTTGAGGATTTAAGGAAGGGCGAATTATACCGGGAAGTATTGAGAGGAATTATTTGGTGTTAAATTGAAGTTGTTGATAAGTTGGGGGCAATTGTGTGTGAATTTAAGGGTAATAAAAGATTGGTGAGGGAGGATTACGGTGACATGTAGTCATAGGATTAGGAATTGATCGTGGTGTACGATGTTGATCTTTAAAATAATTAAAATTTCTCTTGGATACTTGGGTAATTGGGGATTTATCATAAGTTTGTTACCTTATTTATGTTGAGCGAAGTATATGGTAATTGATTGTGAATTGTATCTGCGTAATAAACTTATACGTGGCTTAATAGTGAAATTATGGGAAATGTTGACTTGAACGGTGGTTGTGTTTGAGAATGCAGGCTAGCTATTTTTTTGGTATTCAGGTTGAATATGTATATGATTGGGTGTGTTCAATTTGAATATATTTGTGTTATGTATGTATTTGTGACTATAATTTTGCGAGAATAGTTCCTATATGAAATTGTTATGCGTGTGTATTATGGATGCTACGTTGGGATTGTTGTGTGTATGATTAATATTATATATGTGATTTGTGAATTGTTTGATTTGAGGATATTGAGATGATGTGGGGTGTTAGAAGGTGAGCTTGCAGGAAAAGGATGGTGTTATACATAATGTTATTGAAGTTTATCTTTGTAAGTTATTTTATAGTAGTTGTAGTCTGACGTGGTGTGGTGAAATTTTCTTTGTTTACTCGTTTGATTATGTGATATGGAGTATTGTGGTGATACAAATTATGAGTGGGCCGATTATCGATGGCGTTATGAATTTTAAATTTTGAGTGGTATTTTGGAGGCAATTGAGGATGTTTATAATACTAAGATTGATAATGATAATAACAAGCAGAGCAATAAGATGATAAGCTTGAATAGGAAAAATTGGCCGGTTGAATGTGTGTTATGGTGTAAGAGAGTCACTGCCTTAAGTTATTGACATAAGATATTATGGGAGCTACGAAGACAGGTACTATATTGAGAGAGTTTGAGCGGGTGACAAGGTGTCATGATGTTAGTTGATAAGGGCATGTCGAAAGGTGCGATGAGATTATCTGTGGTTGGGGTCTGAGTAAATTTCGAGGCGAAATTTTTATAAAAGGTGGGCAGATTGTAATAACCGTTACGAAAAAAAAAAAAAAAAATTTCGGTGGTGGGACGGGAATAGTAAAATTTTTTTTCTTCGATAAATAATATTATTTCGTAAAACTTATGAGCAATTTCATTTATAATTTAGTAGTGTTTGCCATAGAAGAATTTTATCTTTGAAATGGGTTCGTGGAGATTTAAGTAAAGATAAGCGAATTACTTAGAAAGCCGACGGGACTCGGTTTTTTTAATATCTAGTCAAGCCTATCCTCCACATCATCACAAAGCAACATCATCTTCTTCCCCTCTTCCCTTGGTGGCCGAGATGCTCCCTCTCCCCCCCACTTGAACATTTTTTCCATTTCTATAACCCCGATTGTAAGCTCGAACTCAAGAGCCGTTTGGCAGAATATTGTTCTCTTCATCATTCTCTTCGAGTTAAGGTAAAGAGAAATTTCAAGTCTTCGAGAGATATTTCTGGGTTTGAGATGATTGACTTTTTAGTTGACTTTTTACATAATTGAATTTTTTTGATAAATCTTAGTTGGTTATGGGTTACATGGCGTATATATGTGATGAATTAAGTGATTTAGAGCTACGTTTGAGGACGTTATGGTCGAGTTGACTTTTTGGGGTTTCAGATTGACTTTTTATGGATATTTTCTAAGACTTTAAATGTCTAGGAGGTTATGTTGGGACCTTATTATAGTTGTTATGATGTTAAATTGGTGATTTAAAATTTATTAAAAGGCGATTAGGTTGAAAAGTATTTTCAAGTTGAGATATAATTGATATTTGGAGTATAGATTGTTAATTAGGGACACAGCGGTGCGCTAGAATGACATATAAGTTAATTTGTAATGATAAAGTGATAAGATGGAATTTTAGCGAGCGTCGATTTTGGTTGTGTCCGATGAGTTTATAATTCGATAGTTTGCGCTGATAGACCGTTTGAAATGGATTAGATGAGAGTTGGTAATGCTTGATACAGAGCGAAATTCTTGGTATTGGATTCTGAGTATGCTACGCGGGTGTTCTTGGGCAAGCCGCTGAGGAAGGGCACGTTCGTGTCAGCGTTCTTCGTGAGGGCTTTTGTGATAGCTAGTAGAGGTGAGTCTTGCATACCGCGTGTATCACATATGTACTTCTTTTAAATGGTGTACTGTTCTTGTATTATAATTATGTGTAAAAGGGTGTACGAGGTCTTTTGTAACATAATTATGTGTGAATATTATTATATGTCCTTGTGAGTATGATTACGGGGAATGGTATACATGTAATGGTGCAATACGATTATGTGTAGACCTAATATGATTATGTGACTCTATTAAGCATTGAGAGAAATTTGGTTTGAGGTAAGTGATGGCTTGAACTCCCAACTTATATTGCTGTATTATGTGGCCTTGTCGGCACTTGTAGTATTTATGTGGGCTTTGGCCGGTACTTGTGGTATTATGTGTCGGCTTGGTGGTATTTATGTGGCCTTGTCGGCATGGCCCAGGTATTTATGTGGCCTTGTCGGCACTTGTGGTATTTATGTGGCCTTGGCGGCGGTTGTGATTGATTTACGATTGTGTGTGATGTATTAGTATGCTTTCTTGTGTTGGAAGTAAAAGTAGTTGGTTATTGAGAGGTGATGGTTAGAGTTATCTGACTTGAGTATCGGGGGGTGACCTATAGTTGGGATTACTAGGGATTAGGTGACTCTCCTTCACCCTGCGAGATATGTGACACTGTGGCCTATCTCACGGTATAGCGTGCGGTATGATTCTCTTTGTCGACTTTCTTTGTGTGCATTGTCGGTGTGGCCACATACTACGGTATAAGCGTGCGGTATGATTCTCTTTGATCGCTTTCTTTGTGTGCATTGTCGGTGTGGCCTATACTACGGTATAGCGTGCGGTATGACTGCATTTGTCCTTTCTTTGTGTGCATTGTCGGTGTGGCCCACATGCTACGGTATAGCGTGCGGTTTGGCCTGCTCTACGGTATAGCGTGCGGTATGATCTGTGGATCACTTTCTTTGTGTGCATTGTTGGGTGCTGGCCCACATACTGCAGGTATAGGCGTGCGGTGTACCTTATACTGTGTATAAGTGCGGTTTGGCCTCTTTGCGGTATAAGTGCGGAGATTGATTATTGATTAGTCCATTCCTGCCGGGTAGGCAGTTGAGTATATGCGCATTAGGATATGGTGTGCTCCGGTGGGGATATGAGGAGATAGGAGGGTTTGATGACTAGAGTTTAGTGGTTGTTGAGTCTCTGTGATTTCATTTGGGTGATTGTGCTTATAGGAACCTACATTATATATTCATGTGTTATATGCAGAGACTTAAATTGTGGAATTATATTTGTAGCGAGCTATCCGATAATCCTGTATACATATATTTTATTCATATTTGACTACGATGACTATTCCCTAATCTTGTTGTTGTGCTAACAACGTCTTTGATAGTTATACTTCCGTTTTTAAAAATCGGCACAGTCGGCAACTATTTTCTTGAGGATACGGTATTTATTTTCAGTTGTAGCCTTACGGCATTCTTATCCTTTTGTTAGATATGTTCTATATATCTTAAGTGGCTAATGGATGAGATACCTTTGGAATGAACATTAGGAGCCGAAATTATAAGCGAGTTTATATAATTAAATCGATGATGTTGATGATATTTTATATATACGGGTAGAAAAATGGATTCAAATGTGCTAGAATATAAATGCTTGATCTAACACGACTGATACCATGGAAGTAAATAAGTTCCGTACCACTAAATGGAAAATCTGGGAAGATAAATGCATGCTTAGGTTATACGGATTCAAGATATATTACTCGATCATATTGAAAATGCATATATTTGGAAGGTCTTACGAGGAACATTAGTTGTCATAGGAGGAGTATGATTGTAAAATGGGAGTAGTACTTTAAAGAGAGACAAGATAAGTGATTGAGTTGTATATGCATAGATTGAGAGGTTAAGATATATGTTTAAGTTATTATTGTGTTTGAGGTGTATATTATATTGGGAATTAACTATACTTGGAAGAATATAGATAGAGAAATACCTCTTGTAATTAAAGAATATTGGAGTAAGTTGTTGACGTAGTGTGGAGTTATTGGTGTTAGTTAGAAAGCCAATAAGGAAAAGTTTTATTTTGTGAGAGTAACCTATAAAATAATACTCTTGAGGTATAGTCTGAAATAGGTGAAATCTAAATTATTCCTTATTCGTGCGATCGGGTAAGGTTAACTTACATGCTATTTATTTTCCTTTCGACTTTTTATTTGACTCTATTTCTTTATGAAGCGGGCGTTTCATGCCTAGGTTGTTGCGGATAAACTGATATGCATTAGCAGTAGTAACGTGCACCCATGAGGAGTAAGCGATGGTAAGCGAAGACCTCAGCGATCATACTTTATCTTCTTGAAGTTTACACATTGTATATAATTTTTATTGTCTCGAGTTGTATAACAAATTGTTCGATGTGTATTTATATTATGATTTTCAGTTGTTGTACTATTGGTTATTTCACCCGATGGACGAGTTGTATTGTTTTATTTATGATGTAAAAGAAGTCATTTTTATTATTATCCATCGTTGGTGACTACGATGTCTGAGTTGGTAGCGGTCCCAACCTCGGGGGCCCACAGGGAGGCGGAGTCGTTACAGAGATTGCTACATTTGATTCAACGGCTCCTTAACCTTTCCCTTACGACTTAATGCATCAGCTACCACATTCGCCTTTCCAAGATGATACTCAATGGAAACATCATAATCACTAATAAACTCCATCCACCTTCTTTGCCTCAGATTTACGCAAACTTATATCACATCAATCATAAGACCAAATATAACACATGAGATACATGATACGACTTATGATGGAAAATACAAGATCTAGACTAGTTCTTAACTACGTCATTTTATAACTATTTTCCGTTTTTCTGCCTGACTTCTCTAGTGGGTCTCCATCTTTTAATTAATTACATTTACAACTAAATGATAACTAATTCACCGGTCATTCGTTGAGGCAAAACAGTACATTAGTATTCATAAATGATAAATCTTATCATAAATCTCATGGCATCCCGTGATATACATGAGCAAATTAATTATCTTAATCATATTTATACATGTATAGCATGGATGAAATAATATTGCACAAGTACATTTCCATCAATAGAATTTATACTGTTATAGTATCAAAGTAATATAAATAATTTTAATTGCTAATTAGTCTTATTGAATTTAAAAATTCAACTTCGATTTTAGGTGAAAACTTTAATTAACAATCTAATTGGAAATTAATTAATATTAAATCAAAACTAATTCTAATCTAATTATAATTATTTAATTGTAATAAATTAAATGGAATTAATTAATCCCAAATGAAATTAATTTAGTCAATTTGTCGATGTCCAAACATGTAGCAGGCGAAAGTCAATAGAGCGATAAACAGAAGTAGCCAAATGAGCCGGCCCGATAAGGTTCGAACTCTAGGGTTCGAAAACCCCAGAGCCGAATTCATCCATTTCCGCCTAGGGTGGTGGTGGTGATGTGGCGTCACATGCCCGCCTCCCGGCGGGTGGTGGTGAATTCGAATTCATATTTTCAACTCAATTGAATAATTTTTACGGATATAACAATTAATCGGAAAATTATTCTAGTATTACAATATATTAATTTCGAAGTTGACTAACTATTAAATATATTTAATTCATACTTAAAAGAAGTTAAAGATTAATATGAAGCACTATATAGCACATATTCGAACTTATGGAATTCATGAATCACATTTATTACATAAATACAATCTAGTAATCCGGCTCTGATGCCACTGTTGGATATTCTAACATATGAATAATATTCTAATAATACTATGGATACAAATATCATCATCACTACTAGTTGCATAAACAATAATCTAAGAGACATAAGTGTGTACCGTTCTTCGGGAATCAAACCAGCAGAATGCCTCTAAGAATTGTCCACACCAACGAGCAAACAAGTCCCTCCGGGAGTTTTACTAGAACTCTGTTAAAATATTAAACTGTAGACGAGATTGGGCAGAAAAATCCAAAGGGATTTTTACCACCTACTACTCGACTAAATGAAAGGGGGGAGAGATAGTTTTATCTTTCACTATTTCTCAAAGGATAAGTGAATACCAAAAGTGAATGAGCAAGTTTTTCATCTTCGAAAGGTGGCCTTTATATAAACATCCAATGCCCTAGTTTTTAGGCTTTGAGGATTGTGGTGGAAAACTTTAAGTCTTTTTACATTCTAAATCCCTGAAGCAGGAATCAAAGAACATTGGATCCATACAAATTTATCTGCGCGCGTATGGGGTGAAATTCCAAAATCGAATTTTGCCCCCATAGTCTCCATATAGTGTCATTTTAAACCTTGGAAGTTAGGAATTGAATTATGACAGATTTTGTTGTATGTATTTAGCTGACCTCTTAGGCTCGACTGACAAAATTCATACATTAATAAATGTTAACCGAATATTATATTATAATGTATTGATTATGAGCGGACCCTAGCAAGCCATCATAATCCCTAGTGTCACATCTAGTATCCTAATACGAACATTGTCATACAATCGAACATATATATGAACTTAATCATAAATGAGTTAATCGGTTGTACAATCGAATTGTTCAACAAGCATCATTTTACATATCTCATATTTCCGGCCAGTGGACGGGACCTCTACCGGAGGTCTTTCCAAAGGCCCATTCTTGGTGCGTCACCGAGGAGGGGTTGATGGCGGTTGAGGAGATGCATGGAGGCATATCACGAGCAGCGTCATTGGAAAAGCCAACGTAGGAATCTACGATCGAGAACAATGCATTCGTCCATAGCAAAGGATGCCCAAGACCATGTACGGAGATGCAATTCATGCTAGAGGCACGCCAGCATACCTCATCAGCCTCCCCACGAGATGGTTAGCATGCTTTGCCGATACCTTTCTACTAGTGGGGTGTTGATATAGTAGGGGATCTTCCGAGGATGCCTGGGGGCAAGAGGTATGCCATTGTGGCGGTAGACTACTTCACCAAATGGGTAGAAGCCAGATCCTTAAGCCCTACGGGGACCCGGGGATCAGTGTACCGGTTCTTGGGGAAATATTCACCGGTTTAGAATTGCAGATGCGGTAAACCTTGATAGTTACGAGATCTATGTTCGGGCTGGATATAGAACACGGTTGCCTCCGTGTCGTATCATGCGTCAATGTAGAAGTAGAAGTAATAGACGAGTAATTTTCAAGGGAAATTGAAAGCGGCTCCAAGAGAAGAGGGGTTGTTGGGACCAAGAGCTCCCAGCGTGCTGTCCTCGGACACCTGAATTCCGTCAGGAAGACCCCCTTGACGATGTATGGATTGAATACCACATTGCGGTGGAGATTAAGCCCAGAGACGACTCGAGTTTCATACTACGATGAGTTAGGCAATGAGTAGGGGTTGCGGCTCAACTTGGACCTATTGGAGAAGAAAAGGGCTACCCGCGGTTGGCGGGATGAGTGAGATAGAGGAAAGCGTAGCCACTTACTACAACAAAGTGCAGGCAGACAGGTTCTGGTAGGAGATCTGGTCCTAAGAGCGTGACAGGCATCCGCTCATGGGAAGCCCGGAAAGCTAGAGTCCTCCTGGAAGGGCCCATACCTTGTCCGGAGAGTCATAGGGCCAGTCACGTATGAACTGGAAACCCTTGAAGGGCGCCAGATGCGCGATCATGGAACGAATTCCACTTGATGAAATACTACGTGTAAGCCCGTTTCCTGTTATTTGCTTTATTATGAAATAAAAAGACTTGATTCGTTTAAATTGTCTCGAGTACTTAAAAGTTCTATGTGGGGTAGAGTATCTATTATGCCCGGCTGCCTAGAGTAGACCGAGGACAAGCACGTTGGTGTAAATCTATCTAAACGTTTGAATACCTCCACCGCCCGGCGATGGAAGGCAAATCCTTTGTGTTGGACAAGGATGAGGTTCTGGGTAAAGGGAGATGCCCCATGTACAATCCATCCCGTTGCGGAAGGTCCACATCCTCCATGCATGAAAGCACAGGGGAGGATCCAGGGCTCAGAAAAAATAGGGATACAAAACTCTTTAAGGTAGTACACCTAGCCGGAAGCGGCTGAGATCCTCCCTTGACCGGAAGGTCCGGAGGTGAGCTCCAGCCAAAATGGAGGAGTAAATACACGAAAAAAGCAGGGGACTAGCAGCTGATGTCAAGCAAAGGCAATTAAAGGCAGTATCCAGCAAGCTAAACGAAGAAGCAAAGGAAAACAAATACTATATTCGTAACCCCCTGGCATAGGGGGAGGATCTCATTAATAGGGGGGGAAAGGAATGGTATTGTCCAGCCACCCTGCCGGATACCTACGCACATGCTCTCGGCGGGAGTGTTGGAACTTTGTCCTAAAGATTTAGGGCCAGTCCGATTAGACTGATACTTTATATACGGCATCTCGGGAGGACTATCTGGCGGTAAGCACGGTAGCAGGCGCTTCCGTCGTCTGGCGGCGGCAGGCTGCCCCGGAAGCGACTCTACTCCTCCTTGGCCTTCCTCAAGTCTTGGCCCAATAGTGCAAGCTCCCAGGGGTGGTGGATGGCCTCGGTAGCTTGGAGACTACGACCTTGAAGCTCCTGCTCTAGTGCCACCACCTTGAGCCACTCCTAGGTTAGATCCTCGCTCAACTCTAGGGTTTGCTGGTGCAGGGTAGAGTTGCCTTGAGCCAGGGCCGTCGAGACGGAGGCGGCCTGAAAGGAAAATGGAAATCAGCACCAGGTGTATAGACTCAAAACAGAGAAGGAAGTTCGAAAGAAAATGGTACCTGAGCCGGAGCCGAAGTCTAGAGTAGGAGGCTTGAGGACCGAGGACCGACTTTTCACCCTTCGCATCATCCACGATCTAGGGAGGGGCAATAGAGGCGTCGTGGGCGCTTTTTAGGTGAAGGGCTAGGGGCCATGAGACCCACGATGGGTCTTGCTGAAAAAGGGGAAGACGGACGATAAGAAGAAGGGGAGGCGAACTTTACTCCCCTATAGATTTTGACCTTTTAAGGTGGGGTTGGGGGGACTTCATTGCAGCATTACATTTGGTCTGTGACATGAGCGAAAGGAAGAGTTTTTCTATAAATGATAGGAAGTTATGAAGGAAGAAAAGAAATTGCAGGAGTTGTGAATGGAGAGAGCCCTGTGCATGATCTCCTCCAATTTATAGAGATGGGGGGTACCTTTTCAAATTCAAAAGGGTGCATAAAAAGTCGTAGGCAATGATGGCAGGGCTATGAAACGGCAAATGGCTCTCGGGGAGGCAAAAAGCGTCACAGCAGGATACATAGACCAGCCCGTATATAAGATCCAACCCATAGAAAATGGGTTGATCTAGGGGCAAATGAGAATCCCATAAATAAATGGGCTGGTCAAGGATCGGTCCAACGTGATTGGGCCGCTCGTATGGATCGAGGGCAAGAGTATTGTGGCGAATAAATGGACTGGATACAGTGGGCAGTCACAGCCAGTTAAAGGGTTGAGCTTTCCGGCTGATAAGAAGGAAGGCTTAGTTGAAGGCTAACGGCACAGATTACGCTAAATAAAGAGACAATTAAAGGCATAATTATCGACCGCAATGAGCGAAAGACTTTGTAATGCGACAATAAAGAGACATCGGGCTTCGACCAAAGTAGCAAATCACGATAAACTATAAAGATAAACTTTTTGAGTCGAAATCGAAGTAAGTTCGACGTCACAAATTCTTTGAAGCCAAAATTTCTTTCGTCATTTCTTAGCATTAAATCGGGTATTTACGGCGAGCCTTGTTTTTGCATAGAACTTCCGTTTGAACCCGATATTGATTTGGGCGATTGTGATCGCTCTTGGGAACTTGAACAAGATCATCAATTTGTATTAGGCCTTGCGAAACCGGACGGATCATCAGTGAAATTATTAAAATATGAAACCATTATTATAAATATTTCACATTTAATACTGCCTTAAGAATACAATTAGGATTTTGTATAATAAATAATTTAATATAGAGCTAGAACAATTTTAATTTATCATGTTGTAGAAAAAATTATGTTCAATTATTTAATTTATATTATAACTTTTTTTAAACCCACTAGAATTGATTTTATTAAGCCTTGTAAAGTTTTGAGGATAAACTATACTAAAAAAAAAATATTAAAAACTTATAAAAAAGTGAATACTATGAGATAAAATTTGGGGTCTACTTTCGGCGGTTGTAGGATTGCCCAAATGAGAATTAGCCTTTGTCATCAAAAGGAAGTCGCTGAGGCTGCTTGTCTACTGTAATATGCCTTTTTTCTTGGAAATTTGAAGAGGTTTAACGATCCCAGTCCCAGCGCTTGATTTATTTAATCTGAATTTGTTGTACTCCACTTTTGCGCCCCTTGGGTCTCGTGCCCTTGTTCAGTTTCTTCCTCAGCTAGATCTGCCCAAGAAATCTTTGTCAGCTTCTTGTTTGCCTTATCTGAATGTGCCTCCATCAGGTCAGTCATAGGCAGAAATTTGAAAAAAACGGCCAGCCTTAGTAGTGCACGAGGAGACTTTGGTAGAAGGTGATTCAGCAATTTGAGCAATGATAGTGTTATCGGCCTTATCAATTTTTTGATTAATATCTTCAATATCTTTGATAAATGAATTAACGTCCAACCTCTTCGCGTATTAACCTCGGATGTAACTTTGGGTTTTGGCCCTCTCTTGAAAGTGAGCCATTATCCACCTCTTGCCAACTCACTTACATAGCTTATCTCCAAGTACTGGTTGAGAAGCTGAAATAGCACCTTGTGTGACCTGTTCCAACCGGTTACAGCTTCAACCTGTTCTGGCTCAACCATAAGACAAAATAGCTGAAGAGTGATATACCACTTCAGAATTAGGCTCCTTCTCGTGTTGCACCTGCTCCAAATCTGCTGGTATAGTAATGCTAACAGGCAGCTCAGATTGCTTGTTGATGTCATGAAAAAGCTGGGCAACCTCAAGATTAGGACCAACCTCTGTATCGACCAAACTACAGCCTGCATTCTCCACGTTAAACTTGGCACTAACTTCGTGATCCTGAATGTTCTCACCTTGTCGTCTGACGACATCTACACACCCTTCACCATTGATGTGATGTGATCCCGCCCCATAAACTGCTGCACCAGAAACAGCTTGAAGCACCTGTGAGGCCTGCATCTCCCGCAGAATATGTCCATTGTCGCCCGTGCCCTACTGTAAATCAATCACTGTTCTAGCTAGTATAATGGACAAATATATGATAACAACGCAGGAAGTATTAACACAAATATGTTCATTCTGTTGCCCTCAATTGATTTAAGCAACTGATTGATTTACAATGGTCAACTGAGTGTATGATATCTCCCTTCCAGAATTAGGCTCCTTCCGTGATAAATATGAGAACAAAGAGTGCAGAATGGAGGGACAACATCATAGTATACTCTAACCCAAAAACCTTCCAGGACCTCTTTCGATATCTCATCTTCGAATCTAACCCAAATAGAATCCACCAAAGGCTGAGACACATCTAATTCTACACAAATTCTAGCATTTGCCCAACTTTCGCAAGAGATTTAATTTGAAGGGAATACCATCCTCAGGAGTAGGACGTGAGAGGGGTGACTGGGCTTCCTCTCCGTCGGCCATAAGGCCGGCGAAGAAGAAAAAGAAACAAACGGCGGTGGGGTGTTCTTAGATGGGTAGAGAGAAGTCAAAAATCTTGGCAATTTATATAACTTGTACAATGATGAGATCATAGAAAATTTTAGAACTCTAAATAAGTCAGTGGGAAATATTAAAAGATCACATATTATTAATATTGTTAAATCAAATATTATTATAACTTATTTTGAGTTGTAATTTTTCATATACATATAGTTATTTTTTTGGCAATTTTATTTTGTAATTACTTTTCAAGTTATATGGAATAGAATAGCTTATTATTGATATTGCTTCATATAAACTTATGAGAATAATTTTTCATTATTTACGTATTATTGATATGTTATTAATTTAATTTTGTATTTTCTTTTTTTTTTTTCAAATGGGTCAATAATAGATCTTTACGTAAATTCTTGATGTTTTAGTTAGATAAAAAATGTATTTGTACTACGTTATACTGATTGTATAATTATTTTTATTTAATTAGCTTAATGTAAATAATTAGTATTTTATTATTAATATTATAACTCATTATAGAAAAATCTTGTTTTGTTGAAATTTGATGATTGACTATTTTATTGTGAAAGCAAGTATTGTTTATATATATTGTATAATATTTTTAAGGAAGTGTAGTTTTAATTATTAAATACTATTAAATTGGACAATTATTTTTGAATGAATGGAGTAATTTTATTGAAATATGATATGTTTGCTATTTTTCAATGTTCTTACTTCTAAAAAAAATTCTATATAAGTGGAAAAAAAGGAATAATATATAATTATTATTACTATTATTATTATAAAAAAGAAAGAAAAATGAATAATGGATACTTTTTATCTAATGAGTATTGTTGTTTAACGTGATGAGAGCAATGACGAAAAGGAGTATTATTAACGTGAGAGGGTCAGAGGGCAATGATTACTTTTTAACCGAATGAGTATATAACGAAAGTGGTAGTATGTAGAGGCGTATGAAGAGTCTTGCCAGATTGTATTAGTTTAATATTATCACTTTTCATAACATGTTTATGTGAAAAAAATTGATAATTAATATATAGTTCACCCAAGGTGCTCCTTTTGAATTTTGATAGTTGTACTTTTAAGCTTTGGCCTTAAATATATTTGTTGTTCTAATGCTCCCTCAGTTCAAAATAGATGATTGTTGAATGAAAAGTGTTTTTATTAAAGGATTGAAAAACTACATTGGGATTGTAAAAACCTACATTGGAAATTTAAGGCTACATTAGGTGTAAAATGTATTAAAATTCTAAACAATCAACTATTGTGAAAAAGTAAAATTTTCTAGATAATCATGTATTTTGAAATGGGGGAGTATTTGATAAAAAAAAATATATCAATGGTAAGAATTTGAAATGTATTTTTCATTGTTATAATTTTCATCAAGTATTATACAATACAATGAACAATATTTACGGTCAAAGTTTAAAAAATACAACTATCATAAAGTCAAAAGTGGACAATCTTTTAGGAACGGGGGGAGTATTAGTTTAATAGGGCATATATATTAAGAAAATTTTGTCAAATATTAATATAATAGGAGTATTAGTATTCTTTTCATAGTATATCTCATTAAACTATATTTTTGTCTAATTTTTATATAGAATGATAATTTAGAAATTAATAATGTGAAAAGGGAATAAATGGAAGAAACACAAAATTTATTCGGACTTTTATATATGTTAGAGATTTTTTTTAGAGTTGAAGTTACCTATTCAAATTAGGTATTATTGTATATACAAACATAATATAAAAAGATGGTTGTATATGATCTAAAAATGAATTAAAAAAATTGAATGACTATTATTTTTTCACTGAGTCTTTTTCTCCCAAAGTAGTAAGCATGAGGGAGGTGCTCCAAGCAACATAATACATTTGGAGTTTTTTTAGCATAAGTTTATAAACGATTTGAGAAGAAAGAGATTGAGATAATGGGTTATCAACATACATTAGTAACTACTTCCTATATTGGAAGATATGGGTGGTTATTTTTCAACATTAATATCAAAATTGAACAAGTATCAAATAAATATAACGTCACATGGATAGATATATTACTTAAGATAATTAATATACTAATATAATATATGATGTGAAGGTATATTTGGTAATTCATAAAATATGACACAACTTTAATTGATAATGCAAAAATTTTGATCATATATGGAGTAGATATTAACTTACTCCGTATTTACTTACAGTAGTTACTTACAGTTGTATTCAAGATAATTCTTACGAATTTTACTCAGTTGACCACTTTCTATCTTTTCTTAATCTTTGTGAAGTCAATCGGTCATTAGAAAACAACACAGGAAGTATTAACTTGCAAATTTACATTCAACCAAATAAAACATATCCCAATTCGTACAAAGAGATTTTTGCTTAAACGGAGTAAGGGATCACATCATACACACTCATACAAACCAATCTACTATAATGAACAAAATTGATTCAATCTACTCATCATTAACAGTGGAAAGGGAACATAATTGTGAAGTGGAAAGGATAAATAATTGTGAAGATGAGAGAGGTACGATGAATAAAATATTGCTTTAAAATAAAATTTCTAAATTCAAATGGAGATTGAGAGTATATAACGGAGTAATATAAATGCTATGATAATATCATCAGAAAACCCCAATATTCCCAATTGGCAGCGAGTGAAGACAACATATTATAGCTCTTCCAACCTTACAACAGCTCAGTAAAATAAATTAATCCAGGTTGAACTTCGAGACATACTTGGTTCAATATATACTAGATTTGACTCTAGATGACATTGCAATTACAATGAAGAGCTCAAATTTTTCGGAAAAATGGTCGATCTACTTCCTGTTGCTCGAATATTCTCCAAATGCTCAGCGTTGTCATAATTTTTCAATGATTCGTCAAGCGCATGCTCAATGGTTCTCAAAACTTGAAATTTACTTCTTTGCTATCAGGGTAACATATTTGCCATCAACAGTAAATTTTGAACTTGAATTTATCTGCAGCATGTGCAAATATAATGAATTAGCCAAGATGGTAAAGAAATTTGCCAAGAATGCACGAGTTAGTTTAATTGCAAGTTGAATTAGTGTTCACATTAATAATTATGAATAGCCAAGATAGTAAAGATATTTGCCAAGAATATTGAACTTGCTAGTTGAATTAGGCTTCAGCATATCTTCTTCTCAAGTGTATTTGTGATTTGGCTTTCATCTTCCTTGTATGCAGCTTCGTTGAGTGACTTCAGAACGAGACTCTTGAGTTTCTTGAACTTCAACTTACCATCAGGGTTCTGTATACCAGAAGACAATCATAAATATCAGATATAGTAAGAAATTGAACACTTTCACTTAGAACAGTTAAAGAGACGGACAAAGACAAAGGTGAAGTATTTCTATTGATAAGTCATGTTATATAGTCCCGAGTTGGACATATAATTGCTTCGATTAGAATTATCCGCAAAATGCCTTTTTCTCGATTCAATGGTCTCTTCAAGAATTCGAGGGTAAAGCTACAGATTTCATCAGAGGTAAAAATCTAGTGTGTCGGAGAAAACCTACAGATTTCAAAACTGAGGTGATCAGCTTCTTCCATTTGATTTTCTTGCCCTCTTTCTCCAAGCTCAAGTCTTTGCCATTACGGTTCTCATTGAGACTGTGCTTTGCCTTCTTCACCCGGTGAATCTCTTTTCCTGTATATGGCTTTTCTAATTGGATAACTTCACCAGTTCCTAACTCAGTGCACATCTCCCCAGAGTTCTTGACCCCGGCACCATCTTTGTCAGCAGACTCAGATTTCCTCTTCTTACTTGACTTCAAATCACCATTTGTTGCTTCCAATGATGCATTGTTTGGAATGAGCTCAGGTTCAGACATATTTGGCTTGGCAAGACCATTTACTGAAATTTCATTATTTTCTTTTTTTACAACTGAATCTTTTTCAGTTTCTTCCATCTGTTTTGGTGGTTGATTAGCTGCATGAAAAGAACGTGCCTTTGCTCGGTGCTTCTTCCCTTCAGCATGAAGTTGCAGGGTCTGTTTGCTGGTTGCATTGGTATTACACAAACTGCATAAGGCATGTTGTCAGACATGACAGAAAATGCTCAAATATGTAACAAATTCTGCGGCCGATAAACTCCAAGTCCATATCCCATCAAGTATCATTCAAAACCGAAGTGACTAAAATATTGTAGTGTTGCATGGTAGAAAACATAAAACAATTACGTATTGCAAGTACTTCAATTGTAAGTGTATATATTCACCTTGTTCATCTTAAAGTGATCTTAAATAACTAAAACAGAAAAATAAGAGGACAGATTACAGAATAAAGTGTTCTGAATGCATGAGTCTAGCAAATATTTACAGAATCAACTGAATTAAGTAATTCAGTCTCAGATCGTCCTCCGAAAAAGGTGACTATGGTACCGACTATAGCGTATGTGAAACCAATCAATGCATCGAACCATTTTCAAAGATAATAAAAGATGTGAAACTATGAATCACGAGAGATGCTCATAGAGAGTCTAGATATATGTTTTACACTTCACTAATTAGACAATCTAAATATTCTTAAAGCCAATTTCATAGGTAGTTAAAAATTAGCGAATTCTTTAATAATATTTAATTTAAATGTATGAAACAAAAAGAAGAAGAGACATTTAAAAATTCAATTTAAAATTGTTGAATGACTAAGTCATTTCTCATAATAATTCAATTTAAAAGTACTAAAATGCATCCACCTCATTAATTGAAAATTGTTGATCGTGATTTATTTTGTCAACAAGTACTTATCAGCCCGTGTTACTAATTTGTGTTTGGGGGTGGCTACTGATGAAGTACATATAAGCTACTCTTCGAAAACTCAGTTAAAAGTTACTGGATTTTTAAAGAAACTTGGTTTAAAGCTTTTTCTAGATTTTTTTAGCAGTAGCTTATTTGTGGAGTTGACTATGATAACTTACCAATATTTTCGTATTATTCAATATCATTACATATATCAGAAGGCACAAGTGAGGTGGACGTTTTAATACTTTTTATTTACCTTTAACTCATGATAAGTTTTATCTACAATTTTTTTTATCTTACCTGATGCTTCATTTTTCAAGTACAAAGTGTTATAAAAAAAATACACCCACCGTCCCTAAAATATTGTCACATTTTGATTTTAATGAGTTGACTTTTTCCAATTTTGAACTCAAATAACTTTTAATGTGTTATATATTTGTTTGGAAAAAATCTCTTCAATTATGTAGTATTTTTTTAGCATCTTCTTATTAACTTGATAATATTTATTCAGATTAAAATTTTGGATGTCAATCAAGATTGTAATTTGTTAATCTTATTATTGAAAAACCAAGCAATGATATTTTTAGGGAGAAGGGAATGTTAACAAATAATATATTAGTATGTCCTTATATGTCATTTGTAATTTAAAAAGACACAATGTAGTTTTTAACTCCAGTTTCAAAACAGGTTAAGTATCGTAAGATGTAGACAATTTTTAAGCAATCAACTTTTAATGATCAGACATAAGAAAACAAGATATTGAAATATCAGAAATTGTAAACATCCTATATTCATTTACTTTTGAATTAGATTCTTTGATCCAGTATCCAGTTTAAACAAGACATGAATTTATCTGCCTAATTTAAAAGATGAATATACAAGATTGTAAATAAGAATGGGGGCCCGAAGTCACAACTGATCTTCCTGCTTTGCACGATTTACTCTCATTCCAATATTTCTCAACTAGTTAGTAGAAGAAAATTCAAACATCTCACATGAATAATAGAAAACTCTCAAGAAAGAAAGTAAACAAAATGAAAATGAACATACCTACAAAACCATGGCGGTCTTTCAGATAATCCCACATTAATATCAAAATCTGGTTTCTGGTTTGAAACATTATTTGGTTTTGGCTTAGTTCCATTTGGAGCATTCGCCTGGCCTTTTGGGCCATATTTCTCCTGAAACAAAGAACCATAGGAGTCGGTTAAACCAGCCAACTATACAAAACATCCTTGAAGATAATAGTAGCTGACAATACATTTTATTAATCAAGACATCACAATAAACAAAACAATTATCAATTTCATAAGACACTAACAAAAAAGCATGACCAAAACATTACATTACTGTACTACTTATAATTACAGTCAACAATATAAATAAGAAGCAACATTGTCATAAATAGTCACTCAATGACATGTCAAGACTCAGGTCCAAGTCATTCCTAACATTGCCCTATGAAAAAGTTTCAATGAGGCTTATGAGTTAATACAAATTTCAATTGTTTTTTACTTTTTGCCAAACGTTGTTAAACTCGTCTACAATTATTAAATGAAGATGACATATCGTGTTCTTTTAATGTTTTGTCCCGTGCATCTGGCTGGTGTGGAATATTAGAAACAGAGTGACCGCCTACATTAAATGCGCTATTTTTATTTACTTGTTTCCTTTAGTGCCTGACGGGTGTACAATCCACCTTACCGCAACTACTCAAGCTCAACTAATCCACACACGGTTCATGGTTGTCCCTTAAGATAAAAAGCCCCCAAATTTGAAGATGTTGAGTCATGACTCAAATCTCATAAGGCATATTCATGGAAATTTCTTCCGTTCCGGAGTTTTTTCCCCACCAAGAACGGTTTCGGATTTTTAACAAGAGTGTTAAATAGATGTGTGTTCAATATGATACATGTTGATTATTGATTAGGAATACCGAATACATCACAAACTTATTTTACAATCAATCTTCAATTGAAATTCCTCAAAAATTCCATTGTACCAGTTTTTCTCAATAAGTTGCGAGAGTCTAAAAATTCATTCCGACAATCATTTCAATAAAGATTACCTTGTTTAGTTTAAGTGTATATATCATATATCAATTAAATTTTCTTTCAAATTTAAATAGTCTCATTTTTATGTTTTAATTTAATTTCCGGAAAAATATACTCCATTTTTTTTCAAAAATGCCAAAGTGGCAGAGTGGGTACGTTTTCATTAGTCAAAATAATGAATGAATTGAAAATTATACATAGTGAAATAGAAGCTAATGAAAAATTAATAATTACGCCAGAGACCATTGGGTATGACTTTCAACAGTTTGTGGCGTCAAATCTTGGGCCTAATCTAGCAGTAACTACAACACAAAAAATCAAACATAGGATAAATTCATCTTAATGTAATTATAAAAATGAAGGAAATAAAAAAGAGGAGGGAGGGAGGGACGCTAAAGCAAGAACAAGCTCTGAAATGATTGAGGGCTTGGAAGCTTCAGCAGTCCCACAGTCTTCACACTGAAACCATACCATCTTCTTCTTCTACGATTCAATTTGCCATTAATTTCTTAGGGTTCAGCTAACCCATACATAGGACTTCATTCAATCCTAACGGACCCGGCCCAACTTTAACTTTAAGGGGCAGGTATTCAAATAAAATATGTGACCCTTCTTATAAGACTATATGCACTGGTGTATATTATTTAATACTAGAATAGATAATTAAATAATAAATCTTATTAATTAGATTATAAATCGTAGTATAAATATAATAATTTGATTAAATAAATATTAAATTCTAAATATCATTAAATAAATATTTAAAATTTATAAAAAAAAAGCAATATAAAATTGATAAATTGAAGTGGCATCATCTTGAAAAAAATTGAATTAATAATGGCATTATTTGATTAATAAGAAAATAGCAGAGTTGTCTTCATTTGAACCTATAATCTGAGAGACATCCTACTTGTTAAAAAATATGGAGGCATGATTCTTGGCTCATGATATAATTAGCTTACGTCTGGCAATGTTAAGCGATTTGATCGTAGCCAGATTAATCACGTATATATTTAGTCTTAAATTTGCCAACTCGGCGGTGCTCACGGGCATCAATGCATTCCTTAATATCTTTCCTCGGGGTTTTTTTGAGTATCATTTGAGTCGTTTGTATGTAGATTAATGAAAATAAAAAATTGTAAAAAGTGCACATTGAAATGTAGAATGATAATCGATTGAAGCAATATCGTTAGTTCGATTATTGATTCTGTCTTGATAGGGGAGGGGCTACAGATGCTGTTGCCCGTTCTTGTTTTCGCAAAACATATGTAAGGTAAGATGCTTTGTCTTATTTGAGCAATGACCGTGAGCTTGAAGGGATGAGATCAACTTTATGGTTGAGAAATGTGATGGTAAAAGTTTCCAAGGGAAGTTGAGCAGATTGGCTTTCTATTCGGTGATCTACTATGTGTGGATTGAATGCAATTGTAGAATTTTCAAGGATAGGAGTTGTGAGTTAGAGGATGTTTTCATGTCTTGTGTAAATAGTATTAGAGATAAAGTGTATAGTTGGAGAGCTCTACCATATACTAAATGTAATTAGAATTATTGTTTGGAGTGGGGTTTCTCGTTGTACATCCTGAGGGATACGTAGGTGTGCATGGGTATGCCCCGGAGTTGTTGTACTTTTATTCTTTTCAATACAAAATTTTCTTTCAAAAAAAAATATCATTGGTTGGTTTTTAAAGCCAAAAATGCATTTCTTTGCTAAGCAAAACAACCTATAAAAAAAAAAATTTTGTTTACATTTAAAAGCGATGGGGTATAAAAAAAACGGAAGGAGTATTAAGAACAATGAGTTGAGAATTTCAACCTTTTCTGATATATACTTAATATCATAAGATTAATCTAATGACTTAATATATAAAGCTAAAATTAATAATATATACTTAACATATCAATAGAGTCATTAATATCAGCTCTACAATATTTAATGTATTTACGTGTTTAACCAAATAAAATTGCAATAATAAAAGTTATTAACAATATTGATAATAATATTTAATATTAAAACAAAAATATAATTATAAATATAAATTAAATAAAAATATTTTTTAATAAGAAATATAATTATTACATTAATAATAAATAATCAATATTAAAAATTATAACATATAATATTTTTAATGTAGTATATATGTTATTGTGTTGGAATAGATTGTGGGGCCCAAATAAGACATCAATAATACTCAATTGGAAAAGGTGTATGTTTGTAGTTGTTATTTGATTATGTGGAAGAGAGAAGATGTGTGTGGAAGAGGAGGCAGTGAAAATAGGGCTAGGCCATCTGCAATAGCCTAAATGTTAATAAATTATGGAAATTTGAATAAGATATCAATAAAACTTCTGATGAATAATGTATATGTTTTAGCTGGTTGTTATTTGATTATGTGGAAGAGAAGAAGTGAAAGGCATAAGCAAAGACAACTACTTGGCGTATCCTTATAACCATGTGATGACATACCGATGCGTCTGCCAGGTTGAAGAAATATTAGTTTCTTTGGCTTGATATTTATTATTTGAGTTAAATAAACTCGAGAGGAGCCAAAGGAAGTTGGCTCAGCTAGATGCGAAGACTTTGAACTCTGGTTTATCTAGATGATTTTAAAATTATGAGGGAGTTTATCATCTTAAATTGATGCTCATGACCTCACGACTCACCGATATGTCTGAAGCCAACCCATGCTCGATACCGACCTACTGTAAATTGTCGCGCCCAATCATAATCATCTGGTCATTACCAATCGTAACACGCGCCACCAGCGTATAAATATATCTCGACATATAAATACATCTGGCGTAAGCGTTTATAGGATATTCATTCGTATCCATTTGCTCCACGTTTTCTCTTATTAGTATGGATGAATATATCTAGCCTAAATGCCTATCTTCTTATCATATGTCTGGTTTTATGCTATTATATTGTATCGAAGATTATGTGAATTCAACTAATATCATGTCGACCTATGAAATAATATATATGACATCCTGACGTACTGATATACATAGACACATATGGCATGTTCAGGGGTTAACATTATAAAAGCCTTAGAGTAACGGCTGGTTAATTAATAAATTCAAAATGTGAGATTGTTCCAAATTTATTTAAACGTAATTTTGGAAACCAACATATTTTTTAATAGATTAATGTTAAAGTTCGGAAGTTAGTTTGTCGAGAATAAATTAAGCGAGGTATGGTAGATAAAATGTTAGTTTCACCGGTTGGACTTTTGGGCCCCAGCGACTCATAGCCATCAAAAACAAGCCCCGAACTTCCCCCGAAACCCATTTTCTTGCTTTTGTTCTGCATTCAGCCGAGGCTCTCAAAGACTTCGATTAACCTTTCCTCTAATTTCCTCCATATGCCGAGCTTTGGACGCCAAATTTTTTGGGAGAGCTTTCTGCAAATCGTCCTCAGTTTCAAAGGTAGAAAGGTCAGAATCTTGTTGAATATTTGAGGAGGTTGACTTGCACACGTATTTTGAATTTTATTTAACCGATTGATTCTTGGGGTTGTAAATTAGTTATTCTTGAGGTTGAAATAATTGTTTGATGTGAGTTTCGGACCGTTTTTAAGATTGACTTTTAGATTTTAGGTTGACGGTTTTTGGGTAGATATTATGGAATGTAATTATTTAATACAGGCAAATTTATAATACTTCAGGGTTGATAATGATATTTGGGGTAGAAAGTGTTATTATAGTTATTTGACTTCGAGGAGTATTGTGGAGTTGACTTGTCTAAAATGCCAGTTAATAGTATAAATATGTTATTGGACCGTTATTGTGATTGTTTTTGAGGGATGAAATTATGATTATGTGTTAGAAGAAAATAGGTGGGGAAGGTAATTTAATAGATTTTGAGTAGTCTGGCGAACTTTTTAGGATTGGAGGTTGATAGTAATGTTTTAATTAATTGGAAAAAGGGTTGAAATTAGGGTTGGAATTTGAAATTGATTGGGAATGTGTTAGTAATTTTGAATAAAGGTATAGATTATGGTTAAGTCAGAGATGGTGAGATTAAATGCATAGCAGGTTGTTATTGAAACATAATTAGCCCAATCATCGTAAGTTTTCAATTTGCTTAACTAAAATGGGTTGAAAAGGCGGGAATTAAATTAAGGATAAGGGATTTGAAATTGATACAGTAGTAATTATGTTTTAGGATGTCTCTGTTCGGGGGGGCTGGAATAGCGGGAGCAGTGAGGATCGATTATTTGCTTGGCCCAGTGGTACTAGTCAGAGGTGGGGATTCACCGCTGCGTTTGTTACCTTATTTATGTTTGAGTGAAGTATATAGTGAAGATTGATTTTTGGTTGTGTGGCATCTAGATTATAAACTTATGCGTGGGTTAGAGATTGAGGAATTGTGAAATGTTGACTTGTCTGAGTTGTGTTAGATCGTCGTGGTATATTTATTTTTGGTGGTAGTCGGTGAATCGGGGTTTAAGGTACATATATGTTTGAGTGTAGATCCTTTGAAGTATGCTTGTATGTTTGGGTGTATTGATTCGAGTATATTGGTGTTATGGGCGTATGCGTGAATATATTGTTAAGTATGGGTTACATACGAAATTGTATCGTATATGTTATGAATGCATTAGAGATAATTGTGATTATATGTGATTTGTGAATTGTTGATTGAGGATGTGTTTGAGATGATAGGGGGGTGCTCGAAGGGGTGAGCTGCCGGGGAAAAGGATATAGCGATGTTGGGTGTTCGAAGGGTGAGCTTTGGGAAAATGATATGTTGTTGTTAGGTGTTCGAAGGTGGAACTGCCGGGAAAAGGATGGAAATGTGATATATGATGTTATTGTGTTTCCATTTTTGCTTAGGAGGTGGCCTATGACTTTGTTGTAAGTATGAGCGTCGGGTTGTGAAATTTTTCTTTGTTTACTGGTTTGATTATGTAATGTAAAGAGATTTGGGGGTATAAGTTAACGTAAAATTTGAATCTTTATAATAATGTGTGTGTTTGTTAATGATGGTTATTTACGGTATGATTGCCTTGGATAGTTGGTATATTTCCGACATTGTATATATAAATATATCTATACATCTTATCTATTAGTATGTATCATTTATTATTGTACCTCGTTCGAATGTGGGTAATTTAGCATCCGTCTGTGATTTGTTTCCGCTCATTTGGCTCGAACACCCTTCCCGCGCAGTTGGCGGGTGCCTTTGTGGAATCGGCGAGTTCGTGGGTGTCAGATTGATTTACCTAGGTGAGGACAAGTGGATACGGATCAGCGTGATCTCTTATGATTTTTCAGTTTCTTTTTGGGATGTTGAGTGTAAACTATTTTGTGTGGAATATTTTGTGACATGGTTTTGATGGAGTTTTTATGCTTTGGGGTTGTATTAGGTAATGCGATGAGTTTAAGCACATTGTCTATTTTAAATTTTAGAACTATTTATAAGTATCAAGCGTAGGTTTCCGTTTTAAGCTAAGGTTAATGGTGTGTGCCTCGTCACAAGGTTTTTGTAAAATTTTTGTAATCGTGAGTCTTTTATGAGTCTAAATTATTTTTTATTTTTCTTTCAGTATTGGAATACGAGGATGCAGGATTGAGTTAGATGAGATCATGGTTCCGTTAGGGGTAAGAGGTGCTTAGAGTAGAGGCGGTGACCCGGCGTTGAGCGGGGGTGATCTTTGGGAAGAGGCCGGGAGTAGGCCGAGGCGGGCGCGGGCTCGTGGAGCTAGGAAGGGGCGTGGTAAGGAGCCGAGTGTAGACTGACCCGGGTCCCGGGGTGGAGGTGCAATTTCGGAGGAGTCGAGTATGAGGATTTTGGAGGCGGTGGGAGTGGCCTTGAGGCCCCGGTCTGCGACACCATGATGTCGCTCGAGAGAGTGGAGGTGAGGACTGATTAACTTTAGGCAAGTTTGAATAAGGGACCTTTGAGTTTAAATGATGCCTCGGCTGTTTTTGGAGGTTGCGTCAATTCTTGGAGGCATTAGAGAATAAGTTTTAGAACCGATGGGTTTGGAGATGAGTTGAAGGTGAAGTTTGCGGTGTACCGGGTTGTCGGGGAGGGTAGGAGTTGGTGGAACCGTATCCGCGAATTTGAGTGGCTAGGGGTGAATGCCGATCACTTAGGCTAGATTCGGGGGAAGCTCTTTAGAGCCTTGGGAATTCGTTTTGGGAGACTTCGTATGTATGCGATGGAGAGAGGAGGCTGAAGTTCGAGATCTGGCAAGGAGGAAAACGATTGATGGATATGATGAGAGGTTGGAAACTTGTGCCGTTGATTCGGGGAGTGCCCTTTGACTATGAGGATTGGGTTTTTAAAGTAATTTGAGACTGATTTGGGAGAAGGCATCCTTTGTTAATTCACGCGATTTTCACAGTTGAGGAATACAATTCAGTGGAGAGGGACATAGCAGGAATCTAGAGGTGAAAGAGGTGATGCGATGTATTTGGAGGCTACTGAGGGGCGTGCAAGCGAGGGGATTCGAGGAAGGAGCTTGCAGCCAAACACACTTGAGGGCAGGCGAATTCGATGCAACCCGTCACATTAGGAAGCCGGATTTCGGGGCTTTTACCGAGCGTCTGGTGGCGCCTCCCGAGAATGAGTAGTTTTTCACGGTGGAATTTCGGGTGTTCAGCGGATGTCGTGTTCGATTATTTAGGCGCGAGTGGGCTGAAAGTGGCGAAGATTGGCCGACACGAGGAGTGACGTGTTTCCGATGTAAATTTTTGCAAATGTATGTCTTAACTGGCAGCCAGGTGATGCAGGTGCGGCCACTTCCGTTCGGCGAGTTTGGGAGAGAGAGAGGTGGATACCGGGGTAGTGGTGGGCGGTTTAGAGGCAAGCGAATCGAGGGGCCGAGATTTGGTAGCGAATGTCGGCGAATTGTAGCGAGCGGCCGGTATGAGAGTGGAGTTGGCGCAGGCGGAAGGCGAGATTAATGCGATGCAGCGGGAAGCCTGGCGAAGGGATATTCGAGAATGGTGTGAGGTACCTATCTTTACGTAGTGTGATCTTCGCGTATTGTTTGCCTGATTTGAACTGGCAGCACTCTTTTTATATCTACGAGATTTTGCTAAAAGGCTATCTTTAGATTCTGAACATACGAGTACATTTGATAATAATAACACGGTGGGGAGGTCGGTTGAGGTAATTAGAGGTTTATAGAAATTGTCCACTTAAGGGTAATTTCATAATCATATTAGAAGTAAGATACATTTTTGAGTTAGTGGTTTTTGACTTGATTTTGGGGATGTTGGTTGGGAAAGCTTACCTTATTTGTAATAAATTGTCACCGGCGTAAAGGAATTTACATTTTGCTTGGGAGGCCTTTTAATTACGAATTATTGGAGATAGGAGAGTTTTATCATCTTGTGTGATCTCTGTGTTAGAAGCTCGTAAGTTATTGAACAAGGGAATGTATCGAATTGTTTGGGTTCACGTAACGGACTTGAAGAAAGATGAGGCTAAACGAAATATCCGGATTGTGAGAGAATCGAGGATGTGTTTCCCGAAGAAAGATTTGCGGGCCCGCCAATAGAGATTGAATTTTAAATTCGAGGGGTGAAGTGCCACAGGAGAGGAAACAATATCTATGACACACGTCTGAATAACAGCGGAGTTGAAAGAGCTGACTGTCACGGTTAGGGGTTGTTGGAAAAGTTTATAAGGCCCGAGTTGATACTCGTGGGGTCTCCGGTATTGTTAAGTCAGGAAAGAAGGATGGGCAGATGAGCTTTATTGATTAGGCGGCGGTTGAATAAGGTGACTGAACAAGGCCGATTGCCGTTACTTGAGTTGATGATCTTTTTTGACCTTCAAGCGGGGATGCGAAGGTGGCACTTTCGAAACCACTTTGAGATGCAGATACCCAGTGAGAATTAAGAAAGATGATATATCAATTAGCGTTCGAGCGAATCGAGCACTAGTTCTTAGTGCCGTTTGGGTTGACAAAGTACTTTTCAAATTTTAAATGGACCTGATGAATCGTGTTTTCGAGGTTAGCTTTGGATAAGTTAGGTAGTTTGTATTTATTGATGACATCTTGTCATTCTAAAGGTGAGGTTGGAACATGATGAGCGTTTTGAGGAAAGTATTGGAAATCTTGAATTAAATCAGGTTAATACATAATTTTCAAGTGCTGAATTTTGGTTTGGGGAAGGTACAAGATTCTTAGATTATCTCGGGCGAAGGCCGTCGGTGTGGACCCACAAAAGGTGGAAGCGGTGATGAATTGGGGAGGCACTTGAGTGTGTGGGTGGTTTTCTTGGGTTTAATTTGGATATTACAGGAAGATTCATACAAAGACTTTTAGTTGTCCCATTTTGCTCCGATGACCAAGGATGACAAGGGAAGGTGCCTGCCATTGTTTGGGGCAAAGAGTGTGATGCTGTTTTGATGAGTTGAAGAGGAGATTGACAGCTACGGCGCGTTGACAGCTACTAGTCGAGGGGCAGGGGTATATGGTATGCGATGCTTTCACATCGAGGGGTTAGGTTGCGTATTAATGCGAGGAATGGGGAGGAAGGTGTCAGCGTCCCGGCTTCTCGGAGGGTTTACGTTAAAGGAGAACTATTGGCCAGGAATGAAGAAGAAATTGGGATTTTTGTAGCAAAGTGTTTGATTTGTCAATAGGTCAAGATTGACCATAAACCTTCCTTGTGAGGGTTCTTTACTTGACAGCTACCGATACACCAGAGATGGGCGTGGGAGAGAAAGTCACCCATGGGACTTTGTGGGCAGGCTTCAGCTGAGGAAAGAAGCCATTCAAGGTTGGAGTAATTATTAGGGATAGGCCCATGCAGGGCAGCTGGGTTTTCCACCCTATTAAAATGCATTATGGGCGAGGAGAGGTTAGCCAAGATATGCATTAGACCAAGTGGTGAAGAGACTAAATTCTTTGGGATGTTGGGATCAGGGTTCACTTGGGGTTTGGGAGGAGAGCAGGGCGAAAGTTTGATCTCGGACGGATTATCCAGGGAGGCAGGTTAAAGAAAGTTGGAGGGCATGCTGCGAGCTTACATTGTTTCTCAGAGTAGAGGTTGGGATGAGGAGTTGCCAAAAATGGAGTTGCTTATAATAACGGTTTTCAAGGTAGCATTGGAATGACACCCAACTTCGGAAGCTTTGTATGGCCGGAGGTGTAGGACTCCGATATTTTGGAATGAGGTAGGGAAAGAAGATTTATGGGTGGGGGTTGGTGGAAAGTTAGATAGAGAGAGTAAAGTGATCTGACAACGTTTGAGGACTGACACAAAATAGACAAAAGAAGTAAGGTGATCAAATCATTTTTGAAGACTCTCCGTGGAAGGGGTGTAATGAGGTTCGGAGAGCAGGGAAGTTGAGTCCCCAGGTACATTGGATGGTTGAAATCATACGACAAAAGTCGGGCTTGATAGCCTACCTTGCAAGAGGAGTGGAGAGGATTCGCTGATGTTTCGTGTTTCGCCTTGAGGAAATCGTGCGCGGTTAGTGCGTATCTTAGAGTTTCAGCCCCGGATGACTTGGGTGTAGATTGACTATGAGGAGGGACCGGTGAGGGATCTGGGATTGAAGGAAGGGTTACGAACGAAGTTAGTGATCTTGGTTGTTTTTGTTTTTGTTTTCTTGCTTTGAGTTAGAGAGTTAGGACTAAATTTTTGTTGAATTTGGTGAAATGTAAAGGCAGGTAGCGACTAGGTTAGAATAATAAATTCCAAAAGTAGCGATATTTGTTCAGGTTGTTTGTGAAAATTTTGGGAAACCAACATATTTTGTATGTTAATGTTTAAGGTTGAAGGAGTTAGTTATTCGGGGATAATTAATGAGGGTATCGTCGAATAAAATGTTCGGATTTTTCTGGGTTTTGGCCTCCTGTATTCAACAAACCCAAAACCCCAAAAGCCAATTTTTCTTTTACCTGTTCTACTTGAGGAGAAAACTCTCCAGGTGGGTTCTTACACTCGTTTTCTCGCCCGTACCATAGGCTTTGGGCGCAAATTTTTTGTGAGGCTTACCTCGTCCTCGTCGTTTCAAGGTAAAAGTTCAAGTCATTTAGGAATCTTTTGGGAGATCGCCAGGTTGACTTTTTCAGTTAGGCTTTTTGTGTTTAGGAATAGGCTATTATCCAGTTGATTCTTGGGTTTGTGAAATTGGACATTCTTGAGTTGAAATATCGTGTTTGATGTGGAATTTTTG
The DNA here is from genome assembly GCA_019722365.1 of Lithospermum erythrorhizon. Taxonomy (NCBI): domain Eukaryota; kingdom Viridiplantae; phylum Streptophyta; class Magnoliopsida; order Boraginales; family Boraginaceae; genus Lithospermum; species Lithospermum erythrorhizon. The sequence goes on from JADFUC010002414.1 coordinate 29,177, forward strand.
GGTGATATTATGGAATATAATTGTTATTACAAGGCAGGTACTTAATATGGGAGTTGATAATAATCGATATTTGGGGTAGAAAGAATGTTGTTATAGTTTGAGGTGCTGCAGTGATTGTGGGTTGAGTTTCTCTAAAATGTGGTTGGTATATGTTGTTGTTTTTAAGGATAAAGTGCTGGGTTCAAAGTGTTGGAGAAAATAGGTGAAATTAATTTTTAGTAGACGTTTTGAGTAATCACCCAGCGGACTTTGGGATTGGAGGTTGGTAGTAATGGTTTAATTAATTGGAAAACTTGAAGTGGGTTGATTGAAATTGATTGAGATTGTTAGTAATTTGAATAAGTTAAGATTAGCAAGAGTTTGATCAGGGTGATGAGATTAAATTAAATGCAGGTTTGTTATTTAAAATATAATTAGCAATCTATCGTAAAGTTGTCAATTTGTAACTTTAAAGGCTGGGTTGAAAAGTCAGGAATTAAATTAGGATAGGGGTTAGAAATGTTTAAATTATGTTTTAATTGATTTTGGTATGTATCACCGTTCATAAAGCTTGTCTATGGGTTAGGGGTGAAATTATGAAATGTTGACTTATTAATGGAGGTTGTGTTAGATGCATTAATGTTTGTTTTGTGGTAGTCATGTTTTGAGTATGTATGTTTGAGTGTAGGTCCTTTCAGAATATTGTTTGATTAGAAAGTTAAAATTATATTGGTGTTATGGACGTATCACGTAGATATATTATTGTTGAGTATGGGTTCTAAATTGTTTATCGTATGTTAGAATCTTGGATTGAATGTTATTGATGTTTGTATGTTTGGTATTTATAATGGGTTGGGGGATGTTTGGGGTGTTCGAAGGGGTGAGGCTTCTTTGGGGAAAAGATATGACGATGTTAGATTGTTCGAAGGGTGAGCACTGCCGGGAAAAGGACTCATGTTGTTAGAAGGGAGTGAGCACACGGGGGAAGGATGAAATAGTATGATGTTATTGTGAACTTTAGCACCGTAAGAGATTTATTGTTGTGAGATGCGGGGTATGACATGTGAGTTAACGTAAAGTTGAATCTTCTGTTATTGTGTGGTGCCTTTGTGGTCGGCGAGTTTGTGGGTGTCCGGATTATTTACAGTGAGGGGAGGGATCTCGGCGGTGATCTCTTTTATGATTTTGATGCTGGGTTTCTTTTTTTGTTTTGGGATGTTGAAATTGTAAACTATTTTATTAGATATTTTGCTGACTTTAGTTTGATGGAATTTTATGCTGGGGTTGTAAATAGGTGTCACTGCGATGATTTAAAATTTCAGTAGTCTGATATTTAAATTTTCGAACTATTTTACTATTTATCGAATTATCGGGTTTTATAGGTTATTAAGCGGGGTTTTGCGTCTCAGAGCCATGGTGACACGGATATACGGAGTTGATGGCGACTCGACCTCGAGGGCATCACCACAGTGTTTGTTCAAGTTACAAAACTTGTCGTGAGATAATATTACTCGTAACTCAGCGATATTACAATTATTATCGATAAACTTAAATGATAAATTGACATATAGTGTCTTGTGTCACATATTCGTCATGCGAAAGGCTTAATAAATGGGCACATATTGGAGTTTAATGGCGAGGACTTGTCGCTCTTTTGCTAGAGCAACTAAATTGTTCTCACCAGTTATTCCAAACTCCGACTCGGCCTTCAACTCATCAAAGCGTTGCTAATCAATATTCACGTTTCTGCTTCATTCACGCTTTTACTCTAATATAGTTTATTATAGTTTTTGGGTTATGGGGTGTTAATATTTTGAGTCACTTTATAAAACCCAGGCTGAAAACCATCAACTGATGTTTTCATGGAATTGCCATGATTTAAATCTCCATTTAAAATTATTTATCAAATTACCAAATATCGAAAATAAAAATAAATAGTTAAACGCTTTTCAAAAGCCACGAAATTTAGGCTTGATACGCTTCACTTATACCTTAATTCTTTAGGAAGTCTGCCTTTTTTTGTTCAGCTGAGTTATTTTTCTTTTATTGATTTAAAAATCACGTTTTTATTTAATGAAACCACCAAAAATAGTAACAATTTTCAGGCCCGGCTCCAAATTTATGGTGAAGTATGAATGTACGGTAGTAAAGTATGAAGTTTCAATATTTTAATTTTCTCGAAGCGTTTAGTATTTATTTTGTATTTTATACACTTTCACAACCATTTAACTTCCAAAATTTATAATATAAAATGGTTTTAAAAGATGAAGGCACACTTTCATAATTAAAATTTATGGGTGTCCAGATATGGCAGGCAGTCGGCGATACAGTTAAAATCATTAAATCATAGAAGGCGTCGACGGATGAGCTGATTTACAAACCAGCGTATCGCCGAATAAACCCTAAAATAATATACAACGAGACAGAGCATTTTTTAAAGAAAAGAATCAATGCATTAGTATTCCTGACACAGCACTTGACAACATACAACAAGCATCATGTACAAAATATCTCACAGTAACGATTAGAATACAGCAATCTGAATAACTGAATGCAAAAACAAGATAAAGAACCTAGGCCGCGAATCCCTGCGAAACGAGCTCGAAAAATGCTACAAAGCCCGCATCAGCTTTGGCACAAATGAAAATGCCGCCCATGCCGAATAGGGTGTAAGGCTGAAACTTAGTGAACAAGTATTTCGGTCTTTCCGCTCAGCAATTATAAAATCATTAATACTCGCATAAATGAGTGCATGATAAAGTACTATTCAGGGCCATAACTAAAGGTGTATCATTTGTGAGTTCGTTATCATCTTTGCGTCAGCGAGGTTATGCTCAAATACTATGATCATTAGTTCATGGGCTGGTCTCACTTGCAACATCGTTCTAATAAAGACAACCAGATAAAGATGCGTATTATCCCAATCTTTAGTACGACAACGATACCCAATAAAATCCACGACTCTGCTTTCTACATCGAGCAGCCAGTGTAAAACCCAACGACCGACAACAAAAACCAGACTAGTCGACTCCTCGAAACTACTGACGAAATTTGGCATTAAACAACGATCAACTCGATGCGAATCACAGTTCACAAGCTAATGCGCTATACCAGCCAGCGTCTTGAGGGAGAAACATGCCAAATTATTTATCACATCCTAAATAGCAGTGCGAAACAGAAACATAAGAACAACGTACGGAAGTATAAGCGATGCCGGATATGGCGCGCAAATGAGATCGGGGAAAAGCAACGACACACTTGTGCCGTGAGTGAGGCAATGCATATAGCGCTCGTGCCGTGGTCTGAGAGCGGCAGCAGCAGCGGCTAAATGCCATTAATTGAGGCAATCGCGTACACTCGTGCAGGCGACCCAGCGTAGCGCTCGTGCCGTAGTGCAATATGACCATGCTTAGCGCTTTCGTACCGTGAGTACAAAGCGAAACGATAAAGCCGTACCATAGTACAAGGCAATCGCTGGCCTTTCGTGCAAGTAATGCATGGGAATATTTAACTAACCATCGTAACAAGCTGATATTGCGTTAGTACATACGTAAACAAACTGTGGCAATCAATAGTCATAGCGCATCCACAGAAGGAAATAATCACATGAAAGGATAAATCTTAATTGTGATAAATTGCTTTTACAATTGGAAGTCTGAGTGCGCTTTCATCGCGCCTAACCAAAACACAGAAGTCTGATTACCACATTTGCCATATTAATAACTCACATCGAGGTTACTATCGACTTAACCGTTTAATTACCGTTTAAGGTAAGATTTACTTTCTTAGCGGAACTTATAAGCGACTATTAAATGGAGTAAAAATTTCTGACCGATAAACCTCTGCATATTTCAAACAACAACACTTTAAACCGGCGTCTATTCAGCTAATAATAACTTTCCCCGAACTAATATTTCCATTAATAGAAATCTTAATTCCAAAACCCCAATCTACCGCTTTACCAACTTATATTAACATAGTCTGTTTCGCATCACTAGTAAGTTGGGAAAAGTCAACTTTAAAAGTCAACTAACTAGATTTAACCGCATTTGACCCCAAAATCGATTACAATAAAGCCCCAACCCATATTCGAGGTACAGATGATCTGTCTACTTGAATTCTAAAGTCTAGAAGATTGAGAAGTCATTTCGAGTCAACAAAGATCAAAGCTTACAAAGAATGATCAAACTATGAAACAAAATAGTTAGATTTGAAGATAAAAATCGTACCTTTGATAATCAAAGAGATGAAGGCAGATTATGGAGTGAATTCTGACAAAGATTTTTACGAAAAAATGAAAGAAAAAAAATCAAGGTGGGGGAGAGGGTAAGAGTTCGACAAAACAAAGGAAAAAAAAAAAAGGGTTGGTGAGATTTTGATGATGAAAAATAGTGAATAATGAGGGGTTAATTGAATATTTATGATAGTTTAAGTGTTTCATTTGGTTTTGCGGTTTTAAAGCTGGTCTGGGTTTTTGTACATGCTTCGAACCGAATCTAATTTCTACCCTCGAATAATATTAAAATAACTTATACGGAGCGAGGTTATTTCATCAAAGGAAACTGACCTACAAAGCAATTTTATAATTTGAAATATTTTTTGCTAATATTTATTTCTATTTTTTCTTTAAAATAAATAACTTTAAAGGAAACTAAAATAAAAATGATTCTAGAATACGCTTAAGTATTCGAAAAGTTGGAGTAAATGATCTAGAACTTGATTAAATAAAATGGAAGAAATTTTTGAGAGGAAAATGAGGGCTGAAATTGTTTGTCTTTTAGCTGAAAATATGGGTGTCTTTTTAGTAGGTCATGAGTTAAGTTGGTTAATCATGGTTGAGATTGAATTTAACGATTTTGGTTTACGTAGTAGTTCGCTGACAAAACTTAAGCGATGATTTGTGGTTTTTTGTGATATTAGTTAAATGTAAAATATAATGTACACCAATAATACTACACTCCTAAAATTATTTTTGGGTTACTACTTTCGTTTTATTTCTCGACTTCGTTTTTAAGCTGAAATTTATATTGCAACCGAGTTACCCATTGATTAATATAATATTATTTTAATATTTCTTAAAAATTTAATACTTGGCAGCAGCCGCACCACCGAGCTACTAAAATAATATAATTAAATATTCAGCAGTGCAGGTTATTTGATCAGCAATCCTTAAAATTTTAGATCACGAGGCCCACTTATGGCTTTATCGACAAATTTAATACCCTTGCGTCTTTTCTTGGTTTATCTAATATAAATAACTTCTTCATATTTATCTCAAATACTCATAAACACATGATGCTTAAATACATAATACCACGTATTTTTACCATCTTAAAGGAACCACTTGACTACTTTCTGGGGTTTCGACCGTCTCATGACCTCGCTTGTATTCATTACAACTGGCATAGGGTGAAAACACTTAACGTTCTTTAAGTACTTTGGAAGGCGAGGACAATCGCTAGTGATGTGTCTCTTTTGGTGACATAAGGCTCAAATGGATTTTATTTTTGACAGTTAAAATTTTTGTGATCAAATTTCCTTGTGAGCTTGTCGCCCGATCTTGCAATAGGATATGCTTCCAACCCTGTTGAATGAATTCGAGCCATAAACCCGTGACTAAATTCTGCGGCGAGGGTTCCAAGCGATTATGGATAAAGCGACTGATGGGATGAAGCCTGAGATCGAAATTTATCGACCTTGGCTAAATCCCCAGGCGTATGCTGTCTTCACTTTTTCAGCACCTCAATTAGTTCGGAACTCGGTGGGTTCAAACTCCATAGCGACGTTCAATATCTGAAAAGTCACAAAATTCGAGGTGGCTTGACTGAAGATGCGAATCTCCCACGATTGGTCGCTGGAATCTACATTTTGTTTCCTCACCGTTAGCATGCTTCCTCTGAGGAGTGGCGACAAAGCGCAAAACAAACCTCTTCTGCATAGTCATTGATATTGCGCTCTCTTTGGCAAAAATTTGAACCAATTCTCAATAGAAGCGGACAGCGTATGCGTTCTAGAACCCAATAGTTATCTCTAAATACATTCACAAGTCGGTCCCCAGCATCACCGATTATTGACTGGTATGGCAAGGATCGGTGGCATTTTTAAAGTCTCGAGCTCTCATGAAACATATACATGAGGCTTAGTCCTCGACTCTCATTCATGCCATGGGCTTTCAAATATGGCCTCCAAATCTTGAATCAACTCTACAGGATTGAATAGGGAATCGGCTTGAATACATCGGTGGGTCCGGCTTTGGGGAAGCAGTCAAATATGCTTAGTATGGAGATCGACTTCCGGTCCAAAAGCGGTGAGTACGATCCTGCAGATTCTAAGTCAGCGTTTACTCCGTAACTATTGTTTGTCTGTTTGAGGCTTAAATGCGCGCCTCTGACTCATTACACATTTTTTTGCACCTCTCGGCCTCTACTCGTGCCCATTTCCTACGCAACTTATCTCTTTTGGTGGCGTCACCGATAGTCTCTGGTCGTAAAAGAAAAGAAAATTAGACTCTTTAGAAGACGGACTCAGGAATATACCAATGACCTCCAGCATGGGCACATGAACACCATAAAGATCCTTGGCTTTAGGCTCGATAACAAAATTGTAGCGATCCGCTGAGTCGGCGGACGCCACTTTGAGGGATAAATTAAAGCCTTTCTAGACTTAACCCAGAGTAAATTAAATACGATGGATGACAACATAAAATGAATTCGTTTGATAATAATAAAACTTTTGTCCGTCGTGGTGAACTAGGCGTCACCCCCAGAAATACACCAACATCGTCATAATGGAACAGCAATCCACCAGTAACATAATAATCTCTCAAAGTACAACATAACATACATGTCCTAAAGTCTCCATAAAGGGATAATAATATGGTCTGCAAACAAAGATAAGCCAGAATGAAAGGATTGTTGAGACTTACTGCTTATTTATACCGCTCTTACGCTTTATTCGCTAGAACATGATAAATACTTATAGCAAGCGGGGTAAGCTTCTGAAACTTGATGAATCGTGCTTAGCAGGCCCACGCCCCGGGTGGGCCCACACGGAATTGGGGCCCCATCATCGGCTTTAGAATATCGAGTCGCGGCCTTAATAACCCGTTCAGTTAATTTCGATAATAATATTAATTCGTAAAATTTGTTTGGGCAGATTATATTTATAATTGTAATAATAGGCGGGGATGCAAAGGAGTTAAAATTAGATCGTTAAGTCGTTGATAACTTTCGGTTAAAGCGGTTAGCTGAAACTCACGGCGATCTTAAAGTGCGGCTGAGCAGTGGGAGGCTCAGCAGTCGACCCCTATGTTTCCGTAAGTGCTAAGTCTGCTCATCAGCACACCATCACTTATAAATCACAAAATATCCACCAATCTCTCCCTCGAATTCTTGCATCTTGCTTGAGACCACATTATGAGCTATAAGCAAAGATTTTTCTCTTCCGTTTAACTGACAGTTGCGTATAAAGATCCTCAATTTAATTACTAAGATTTTTCCAACATCTTTCCTACAAAATTGAGGAGTAAAAGTTCGAGTTTGAGTTGATTTTCATGTTTGACTTTTGTTGACTTTTATGCGTAACTTTCGGAATTTATGTTCTGTTTCTACACACCTAAGTTTACAATTTATGGGTTTACATGATGTATATAAGTGATGAATTCATAAATTTTAGAGGTTGTTTACGAGGGTTGTTATGGTTGGGTTGACTTTTCTAGGTTCAGTTGACTTTTTGGTTGATATTGCATAAGACTTTAAATGTGTAGGGAGTTTAATTGGGACACTTATTGTAGTTATTGTAAAGGTTAACATTGTGATTTAAAATTAATTAAAGAGGAGTTAGAGGTTGAAAAGTCTGCCCGATTTATAAGTTGAGTTATAATTGATATTTTGGAGTATATGTTGTAAATTATGGACTTGAGGTTAAAGTATAATGACTTATAATTTGATATGAAATGTTAAAATAATAAGGTGGAATTAGCGGGGAGATCGATTGGGTTGTGTCAGCGGAGGATGATTAATTGATTGTTTTATCCGTCATTTTAGCAGGTTTTTAAGGAAATGGTTCAGCCAGAGAGTTGGCCAGTGTGTCCACAAACATAGTATAGTAGGTTTGGATACTTAACTACGTTAGGCGTTGATCGTGGAAGCGATTACGTGAATTGTATTCGCGAGAAGGTTTTTTGCGGTAGGTAGCGGAAGGTGAGTACCATCTCGCTTGAGATTACACATGTACTTACTTTAAATTGTGGTATGATTATGTGTGAATGGTATACATGTTCTTGTAGTATGATTGTGGCTATTGAGATGACTGTAATGGTTATACGATTGTAATGTGATTCGTTGTATGAGCCGTGATATATGATTGTATACTTGTGATTATGTTCTCTGACGTTGAAGATTGCTTGAGGTAAGCTTGAACTCACGACTTATATTCGATTTACGTGGCCTTATCGGCACTTTTGGTGATGTGGCACTTGTCGGTGATTTGTGATTGATTTTGTGATTGTGTGGAATGTTTTAGGCGTATTGTGCTTTAATATTGTTTGAGAGGTGTTGGTTGGAGTTATGTGTGACTTTGAGGTGATTTAATTATCGAGGATTTAAGTATAAGTGCGCGATTGTGCTTATACTTAGTGTATAAGTGAGGTTTTCGCTTTTTATCTTTTTTTATTGTATAAATGCGGTTCCCTCTTCCGATATAAGTCTTGATGATTGGTCCGTTCTGCGGGTAGACGGATTGAAGCGTATCATTAGAGGTTAGTATGTTTGTGTGGGGATATGAGAGATAGATGGGTTGATAGATTAGAGTTATATTAGTCGTTGTTGAGTCTACTTGAGTTCTTTACGGGTGATTGTGTGCTTTCTTGAACTTTCTATTATATCCCAGCGTGTGATGTCACGAAACTTTCTTTGGAATTATGTTATGAAGGCACTTATTGGGTAGTCGGTTGCTATATACATATCTTGTCGTTCCGATGTGGTTTGATTACTGTATTTAAGTTTTCCACTAAGGCACTTCTGCCGCACCGATATGGGCGGCATTTCATTTGTGCGAGGTTATTGATGGCGGTTAATGCGAGAAATTTGTTGGAGAGTTTGTTCAGTGGCTGATTGTGAAGCGTCCAGTAGGGATCTGGTCTCATTTTGATAGTAATGTCGGCCGATTTTGATTGTTGTATTTTTCCATACCAAAACTTTAGCCTTGTCGGCGATTGTCATTTGTAATGCGAATCTGATGCTACTACCGGTTGTAGCACTTACCGGCGTTACATTTTATTTGGGATATGTTGTATATATATATACGGAATTTGGTTGGTTGAATATTTTTGATGGATTGTAAATTTTAAAAGTATTTTGTTAGAGTCATAGCAAATCAAAATTTTTTGAATGAAGCTTGAGTTGTTTTTAAAACAGGTAGATCACGTCGGTATGAGGTATTTCGGTGTTGGGATTAAAAACAGTGCAAAAGCACCGGGCGACTGGGGCGGGTCGTTCTAATTTGGTATCGAGGAAGCAGGTTTGATTACTGCTTGGGTTATCTGATGTGGTTGTGTGTCTCTTTGTTTTTCTTTGGTGGCGGGTGATGAGGTTGAGTGCTTCTCTTTTGTTGCGTGGTATTGAGGATGCCGCTGATGCGTGGAAGGGAGTAGAAGCGAGAGGTCTTGGGGATGGTACGAGAGGAAGGCCAGTGGTAGGGAGGTATACGTTGATGAGTACGAAGTCGGAGGTGCGTTCTTCGGCGTGTTGAGGGAGGGAGGGAGGCAGGCACTTGTAGGAGGTGTAAATACTCGAGTGGGCGGGGTGAATTCAGAGGAATGGCCGGTTTCACGAAAGGGATCCTCAGAGGTTTCGGGGGGTTCGCCGAGGCTTGGTATTAGTGATTCATCCGGGACATGAAGTCCATTTTAGCTGATGGGGATTGTGGTAGGATGAGAGTGAAGTTAGCTACTTATAGACTTCGAGGAGTGCAAGGTATTGAGTAGAGGAAGCACGAGTCTGCGTCTTTGGCGGCGAGAGGGAGGTTAAAACAGTGTTTCTGAGGCGATTTGTTGAGCTCTTCACCGGAGAGTATTGTAGAGACCAGCGTGGCTTCTTTGGGTTTGAGGTTGAGTGGAGAAGTCTGAGCAGGTTGATGTATGTGCAGAGCTACTTGATGTTTATCCGGTAAGAAGGATCAACTGAGTTGAGGATGGGTTGATGTAGCCAGGAGAATCACGTCACGGATCTGTTCATCTTTGTGAGGTAAACCACTGAGATGGAAAATGAGTTGAAACCGAGGCGAGTGGATCGGAGAATCGACTTGGGCTTTCAGTTCCGGTAGGCACAGCTACAGAGTTTAGAGGAGGACGGACCAGGCAGGAGTTGCCGGTGCTCCGGCCCGGTGCTTGAGTTATTCCGCGACATGGTGAAACTTTCGCGAGATCAGCGGCAGGATCGAGTAGTCTTCGGGGGTCGAAGAGGTATCCGTTGTTACCGTTACTTCGTTAAATCCGGGCACAAGCGGCGGGATTACGGAGGAGTCGTATGCTATCGATGCCAGCTGACGGAGGACATTTTGGCGAAGGATTGCCCACCGGTTATCGAGGTGGTGGTGGAGTACACCGGAGGAGTGGTGTGACTGAGTGGAGTTGGTGAGGCGGATTCAAATTGCGTTCTGCTATGAGGCTGAGGGATGCCCAGAGGTGAGTGGCAGGCCATTATTTGGCAGGATAATTGTTTGATTAAGGACTCTCTTTAATTCTTTTTGTTTCTTAAATTTATTTCATTATCAGCATGTTGTTATTACTTGCTATTCCAGCTTGAGATTATAGCCCAGTAAAGGGAGTGAGTTGTGGTTAGGCTTTGTGTTAGAGGCTGCATCTTTATATGCATGATGACAGTTGTTAATACGTAGTTCTTTCCGTTTGAAACTTTGATTTTGATGCTTGTCTTGGTATGATTAAAGGAAACATAAGTACCGTAAGTGATTACCCGTCGGAAGGAGATTACTGGGGGAGACTGGAGATTTATGGGAGGCATGAGATTTTTGCCTTCGAGTTTATGTAATTGCTTGAGGCTGAGGAGGTTGATTGAACTTGAGGGGGGTGTGGTGGAGTTCTTGGGATGTGGCCAGTTGATTTGAGTAGGAAGGCAGGATTAAGAGGATGTCTTGAGAGGGGGATGTCTTTTCTTTGGGGAGGCTTTACAGGGGGTTGCGCAGAGGGGGGATCAATTTGCTCGAGGGTTATTCCCAGAATTAGGCGCAGTTTCTTCGCCCATGGGATGAAAACCAAATTTAGGGAATTCACTGGGACTGGATTTGGAGAAAGGATTGATTGTAGCCAGTGGGATGCCGAAAGAAGGATGGATCGAGGGAGGAATATCTCGTTATGGGCATTATGGTTTATCTTGATGCCATTTGAATGACGAATACACCCGGCTGACCTTTATGGATTCGATGAACCCGGGTATTTAGAATATTTGGATGAGTTTATTGGTGGTATTCATTGATGAGAGGCATTCTGAGATGGTCTGGGGACTTGTGACGCTGCCACCAGGTTGTATGCCCAGTTTTCACAAATGTGAGTTATGGTTGAGGCGAAATTCAATTCACGGAGTCATATCTCTGGCGGTAGTAGGAAGGTGGAAATTTTGTGAATAATTGGGAGGCGTCACTTGAAGTGTGAGGAGTTTATTAAGGGTTGTTGGTTATTACAAAGAGATTCATCAAGGACTTTTCTTTGATTAAAGTACCATTGACCGGGGTTGACCCCGAAGGGGGTTTCGTTTATTTGGGATTATTGATGATTGTGAGGGCTGCTTGAGGGGTATTAAAGGGGGGAGCCAGGTGTTGGTTACGGGGGGCCTGCGTGATTTATAACGATGCTTCGCATCAGGGGTTGGGAGTGTGTTTTGATGCGGAGATGGGAAGGTGATTGCCACTGCTTCCGACAATTGAGGAATCACGAAAAAGAACTTCATCGACATGATCTTGAGCTAGCGGCGATAGTCTTTGAGAGTTGAAGGTGGCTTAAGAACATGGGGTTAAATGCGGATTTTTGCGATCATAAGAGTTTCCAAATATCTGAGATATTTGGAATTTGGCTTGAAGGAGATGGTTGATTCATCGGTGATTATGACTTGACTAATAATTACCGCCCCGGGGAAAGCCCGAATGTTGTAGCTGATCTTGAGTAGAAAGAAATCAAGGACCTACAGAGAGATAGCTTGTTGGGAGTTGATTTTGATGTTTGGGAGTATTATACAGGCCAGTTATATACATATCTTGTCTCGTTCATTATTGGTTTGGGGTTGCAATGTTAGGGTTTTAAAACAAGAGCAGCGAGCTTCACTTCGCTGTAAGGGCGGCATTTCTGTTTGTGCCGGGTTAGCGGGGGCGCAGGTGGGCCGAGAGGTTGTTGGAGAGTTTGTTCCTGGTAGCTGCGTGAGCATCGGGTGGCTGAGATCCTCAAAATTCGTTTGATTTTTTGATTATTTGTATTATACTCTCGGTTAGCCTTGCCGGCATTATAGTTTATTTAGGATATATTTGTACATATATATGCGGAGTTAGTTTGATTTAGATATCAAAGGGATTGTGTGGAAATTTTAAAACTATCTTATTGGTCTTTAAAATCAATTTTTTGAATGAGCTTAGGTTGTTTTAATGTATGGTGTTATAATAGTTACCACTTTCAGGCGGCCGACTGAGGCGGGTTATTCCCACCAGCGATGGATAACGAATAAAAAACTTGCGTTAACGTTATGACAAAAATATCACATTTAAATCTATTGGGAGTGGGCCAACTTGACATTGCAACCAGTAATCCAACAAATACAGCGTCAAACAACTTGTTTTACAACGAGGCAAATAAATAATTTTTCAAGTACAACAAAAACTCAAAGAAGATAAAAGTATGATTTGAGGTCTTATTTCCATGCAGTACTTTCGGCAATGCGTCTGATGCGTCCACGCAGCAACTGGGCATAAAGCATGCCACGTAGAGAAAATAAAGTCAGTAGGAAGGTAGTGTGGTACAAATACCATAGAGTTGTACATCCGCCACAAACAAGGGGGATAATTGAGATACTTACTGTTTATATCTTTACTACGCCTGATATAAATCTTCGCTTGGCACCGTGTCAACAACACTCGCGGAGTGCCGCAATCCCACGAAATCTCTGTTATTATCTTTTGCAGAAATATAGGCAATTCCGATGTAATATACAACTCGGCGTACATGACTTCAGCAGGTTAGCTGGCTTCAACCTTGATTGACTTTACAGTTCACGAAAGTCTTCTCCCAATTATAGTCATCGCTCTGTGACATCGGATGTTTATCATAAGAACCTCCAAATCGTTTAAATTATCTTAATACAAGCGAAGCGGCGTATCTTAAATCAAGATAACCAGGGTTCGGGGTGTTTAGCTGGGAGGGTCTTCATTTAGTCTACAAAACTTCGTTCCTCGATGGTGACTAGCGTGGGTGGTTGGGTAAACTCCAACGGCTCAGAGTGCAACCCACATTAAATGTGATATGGGGTCATATGCTAATACTCGAGTCAGCGAGAGTCACGCTTTCCGGCCCGGCACCTCCAATGACTGCATACTGCTTGAAACTGATATCAGGCCTAGCGGCGCTAAGCGTCTAAATCATAAATCATCGAGAACGCCCGACGAGGCCGTAGAAAATGCAAAAGTGCCGGCAAGGTACGTAAATCTGAAATGCCGACAAGGCCACGTGAAATACAAAAATGCGCAAGGCCTGTGAAGAAATACAAAAGTGCCGACAAGGCCACGAACCTAAAGAAAGCGTAAGTTGGGAGTTCAAACGTACTTTACCTCCGACTAAATCTTCAATGCCACGAAATCTGATCGATCCATTCATGGCTCAGCGCGAATGTCTCAGCAGCATGTCATCTGACAATGACATGTATCTTATTCTCGTATAATGCATTGAGCACATGTTTCATGATAAATAAGTCGTAATGCTTAAATGAGATAATCTCTTCGCAGTTAGCAATAAAGCGTCCACGCCCTAATCGATCGAAGTGCCTTTTCCACGTTCACGTCTGTCAAAACACAGAAAATACAGAATTACTACTCGCAACAATTTTAACCGCATCTTGAATTCAATTCGACTTTTGACCCATTTTAGTTACAAATTGACAACTTAAGTATAGGAGATTCTGAGCCAAGCAGCTATGTTAATCTCAATGACATACTTTGGTTTTTACATTTTTTTTTTTTTTTTTTTTCAAAAGTCAGCGAAAGTCAACTGCCATCTCGACACATTTTCAAATTCTATGAACTGAAGTATTGCTCAAGGCTGCGACACCACAATCTAGTTTAAGTGATAATTCATATAAACTTTAATCCACGAGCTCAATTGACTGAATGCAGAAATCGACATCCTCGAAAACATAAGTACTGCATCGAACTCTGGCACTCAAAAACAACTAATTTAAAAGACACAAGAATGCGTTTATAGCAACGTAATTCAAAATCTAAAAAGTCAACAAAAAGTCAACTCATAAGAAGCTTCATGAGAAATACTAAAAAAGATCCGACCTTTTTACGCTTGAATCGAAGAGGATGATGAGGAGAGGCTTCTGCAAGAGAATTTGAGATTAGAAACTTTGCGAGATGGAAGAGAAATGTCGGAGAAAAAATTTTCAAGGGGAGAGACACCGTGGAAGGCGCTTGGCGTGAGGGAAAGAAGAAGAGGCGTGCCTTGATTTTTTCTTTTTTGGGCCTTTGGAGTTGGTTTATGGGGTTAATGGGTTAGCCCAAACGGTTTTATGTGGTGAAACCCGATCGTTTTAATTAATTGATGCTTCGTTTAAACTTATCACCGACAACCAACTGGCTTATTAACGTTTATATTACGCCCAACTATTATCACATTACCATCCGACTAAAACTTTAAAATTCTCGATACGATGTACTTTTTGACCGACCAGGTTGAACGTTGTATTTTCAGCTATTCAGCTTGAATTTTTTTCTCCTCGAAATAATCGACCCGAGCAAACTAGTATACTATTACGGTAATATTAAGTACCGAGACGGGTTATTACAATCTGCCGCCTTATAAAATTTAGATCCTCAATTTACTCGAAACTACTTGTTGCTTATGGCTATACCGCCGAATACTTAACATTATCTAGTGTCGTATGCGCTATTTTTTAGAGCGGTAAATGCGTTTTACGACTTTACACTCACATTTTATATCACCTCAAATTATTGTCGATCATAAAGTACTACTAGGACTCGCAACGCGACACGAAGTTCGCATCGGCGCGTTTCACCTTGAATCATGACTAACATTAACTAACCGATTTATGTCCTTATGACTTTTACACTCACGAAATCTTATGGTTTATTCAACATGGAATTTGCGTGCTGACATACAATTTGTCTTATCGGCCTATTCGCGATTCGCTCTGCAATACTTAATCGTAACCTTTAATAAACTTCCACTATTGACTCATGACGGAGTCAACATTATCAATTCTAGCTCACGCTTTGAGGTTTATAACTCCGTAAGTCCTCTTTGTTTAATTCTCGGCTTATTATAAGTCCAGGGTTCTCCCTACAGGCTCGTTAATCATTGTGCATATTCTCTTTCCGTGCTACTTATTACGTTAATATTTCGTAGCTAAATAATATTCACTTTCAAACGCTGTCACCAATCTGCATCGTTCACAGTTAACTTCCATTTTCATCTTATTCACTATGGCCGACTTACTCTTCACATCCTTTCACGTCCATATTCCCTGACGAATGGCGTAGTATTATTAAAGCTTTAATTTACTTAAAGTACTCTGAGAGACTACATCTTGATTGTTTCAAGGGTCAGCAATTGATCTTTATACCACGATCAGTCTTTCATCCGTAGAAGTACGTGTCACCAAAAGTCCTCTTCTAACCTTTTTTAAATACTACTTATGTTCACCTGCGATTTGCGCAAACATCAACGACTTCAATTTGACACAGGTCACTTTTCCAATAACTGGAATCATAAATCCTCTTAAAGTAAGGATTCTTGAACATGTTCATCAGTAACATCTCCACAGAGGTTTGACCAGTTTACATCCGTGAATAAACAAAGTACTTATCATAAAGATACAAACTCCGGCAAACCACGAACTCTTACTTGGCATTTATTAACGGATAACTCAAAACTGCTTTCTTATTAAACCTCAATTTGTATCGTCTCTTCTTTACGGTCAGTTTCACGTTTCATATAAATCACGCATCTTATTTAACGGTGTCTTACTTTATAATTGCATTGATATTCTTTTACAACTCTTTCAGTATATAGTATATTTAATTATTTCGACTAAATCAACAATTTTCCTCGTAAAGTCAGATTAATAAGATACAAATATATTAAAGGCAACTTAGAAATGTATATCACTTATTTAAATATCTCATATTAATATTTAAGAATCACTCACATACGTCTTGTTCTAAACACATGTGTGACAAATATAACGTCCTTATATATATAACGACCCATGCGTCAACGATCTCTCCATAGTATACCCGACATGCAGTATCAAAATAAAAATAATCAGATTCCGTCTCGTGGTATACTTAGGAATTAATTAACACCCTTTGAGCACAAAATTCCAAATAGTCTCTTGAGACCGCATGTAGCGAGTCAACGAATCTTCTAGTGGCATCCTCGGCAATCAGCAGTTCGGAGAAAGAAATGGACTGTGAAAACCCCGGAGAGCGACTCGCTGCCGGCAACCACGCCCAAAACTGGAAACTTAGGCACATAACCGCACTTGAAGACACCAAGAAAGAAACGCAAACTGGGCTACGATGCCAAAATTATAACGACCCGCCCCAGTTGGACCGTCGTCAACTGAATGTCAGTCGCTTAGATGGATAACGATAAAAATGACTTAAATTTCCAGCATGTCAGAAATAATGACTGTCGCTTCAGATGAACAACCGACCATGACAATTTGAAGTAACGATATAAATCTGACGTCAAAGCAACTTGTTTTACAACTCGGAGACAACGATAATTATTAAATACAGCAAAAACTCCAAAGAAGATAAAAGTATAGCGGTTGAGGTCTTGAAGCCACTGGCCTCCATGGTACTGCAGCATTACTCGACGATACATCACCGGTCAGCAACCTAGGCATAAAATGCCAGCCATGGGGAAAAAAGTCTATTTGAGTGAATACAAAATGTGAGGGGTTAACTTCACTTATCGGCTAGAGCAGGATATGTTGGTCGCACCTTTATTTAAAGGTATATACCTCAGAGAGTTATATTTATGCTCTTTAGCCCTGACCCATATGATATCTTTCACTTAATAAGCACTCCATTACTTGATAAACCAGCACTTGTAAACAACTTACTCGCGTTACGCCCAGTCTGTCTCTCATTTGTTTATCTTTACGAAATATAGGTAATTCAAAGAATATATTACACGACTTGACTGAGTCGACGTTTAACTGACGATTGACTTTGGTTCTGATCTCGATTATGATTAAGCCTCCCCATGACATGCAGAATGTTTGTCACCAAGAACCTCAAATCATTTCATCTTATCTGATGGCTTGACGTATATCTTAAATCGAATAGCAGGTAGAATTACCTCGCCCAAATTATTCATTTAGTCTCACAGGACTCATTACTTTCAGTAATTGTCAATAGTAGTGGTTAGATCATGCTTATGTACTAACACGTTTTGAATCCAGCTTTCAGGTATATATGAAATAATATCAATCTATAGATTGGCATGAGCGTGGATTCTATGGAACTTTTTATACCCTAATGACTTCAGATTTCAAAAGTTATTAAAACCCGTTAACAAACTCAGCTTTCACTTAAAGGATGTATAACGATTAATACGACCTAGGATACTGAAAATGAATAAATATTATCAATAATCTTGAGCCTAATTAGACCTGTTTAGTAGAGAACATCACAGTACTCGTGTTGTGATATCCACAACACCAAATGAGTCATAAAACTAGATCCTCTGACTTTCATGAAAGGTTTAACTTAGCATGCCGAGATATAATACAAAGTCCACCAGGTAAAGGCGGCGCATGCACTTTGAGATAAAATCACAAAGTGTAACTTGACCGCCCGAATTGACGCCACAGGAGGTTAAGGTCATCAAACTGTACACGAGGTGGCGACAGATGGATGTGACATAAAAAGACTTCGTTGACGTAATAATAATAAAAATACACTTTTTGTCCGTCATTGGTGAACTAACGACATATCTGATAAAACGGCGAACAACATAATCTGCAAAATCAACGTAATCTGACTGAAGAATGCACAAAGAAATCCAAAAATCTGACATAGGGAAATGAGCGATGAAATCTGCGCGCGCTTTCGTCTATGATGTGATCTAGCGACTATCAAAGGCTACCGGCGACTTCGGTCGACCGCCCAGAACTGGGCATAAAAGCGCCCGCCAGCAGAATAGAGAGTGGAAGCTATTAAGGCGAGTGAATAAATACCGGACTTGATCAAATCGCGTATATTAAACGCTTATATAGCAACATATAATACCGCGTCGTTAATCGAGGTTCTTGACAAATAGCGTCATGCATGTAAAATAGATTTTTCTTATCTGATGTTACATGTATGCCGAGATTATATTCATAACTTGTGCACATATTGTTTGAGGAAACAATGCCGGCCTTGCGAAAGTCATCAGTGAGAATCACTGCATAGACAATATGAGAATCGCACCTCCAAAATAATACATGAGGAATCCGCTCCCAAAGCCAGCACATGCTGAGGGAATCCACCTCAAAATAATCGAGATGAGGCCTCGCAATCACCACTGGGCAGGCTACTTTGCAGTATGCATGTCGCACAAACACACCAGGCGGCCCTTTGATATGCACACCTTTGAGCCTCCCGGTTAAGGGGTCACAGCTCATGAAGTAACACAGAAACAATCAAACACATCATAGCGACCTTGTGCTTGTGCTTGACCGCGCAAAGGGAAATCTCATAACATGAATCACATATTACATCCCACGTGATAAATCATAATCACTAATATGTAGTATGAGAGATCAAAATCTCAATTATCTCGTAATATAAGTCAAAGATCTAAGATTGTTTAAATGTGAATGCGTAAATCAAAGTTTACACATAGTATCGATCGCCCAATGCACTGATAAAGCTGCTCCCAAAGGAATAATCCCCGAGATACTTGGCATTACAAAATATATAACATAATATATATGAAAAGATTTGTCATTGAGATTTGTACTACTTTCGAGCCAAAAGCGGTAATAATGACTCACAGGTCACCAAAATGCTAGATCGAGGCTCATTCCTATTATAAAACATTTTAATAAAATAACCTCTGCCCAGCATACATATAAACCAGAGGTATACCGCGTCTCGCGATTCAAATTTACAACCATATGATAAATCATCAGAGATTTTAATATTTCAAACATGCTTCATTCCCAATACGCCAGCTTGGCCAATCTCAATATTCGGTCGTCGCGCATTACCCCAATAATAACTTTTCATGGCATTCTAATCGATCCGGCGATATCGATTGACAATTGAAAATTAATCATTAAATCTGACCTCCCAGGTTAAAATGTATCTGAGCTTTCCCCGAACTTTCTCGACCCGATCTACGCATGTCCATATCAGAATAAATGATGATTCACATACCCAGAAATAACTATATTAAAAGGTCCTCACAACCTCGTATTACAATTTAAAGTTAATTTAAGAAAAGTCGATAAAGAATTAATCGCATTATCTGCTTAGATAACATTTCTATACATGGCTAAATTTAAGATACCAAGTCAACAAAATCCATCAAAAATCAACTCTTTAAAACTAAATATCTGAAAAGATTTGATCTTTTCTTTTTTGAGGATGATGAGGAGAAAATCCATACAGGCTTTTTGTTCTTGATTTTAGGCGTGATCGATGAGAGAAATGGGAAAAAAAAATTTCAAAAGGGGGAATGGAAGAACATTTCGGCGAGGAGGGGGAGAAAGAAGATGGTTTGAATGAAAGGATGGAGATAATTAATTGTGGTAGGTGGGATATTTAGAAGGGGAAGAAATTTAAGTTCCGTTCGGTTTTCAGAGTTAATTCGCCTTCATGACACTGATATCAGGCAGGTTGGTTGACTAAAGCGTATAAATGCTCGTCTGGAGTCATATTTCAGAGTATTTATACTATCTCAAAGTTCTTGAAATATACCGCTGACAAACCCGTTTGTTTGGTTTTCCATACTTTCGACTTGAAATTTTTTAATTTCGCTTTGAAACATCTTCTTGTGAAACTTATATACTATCGGCATAATATTGGTAGGGCGGGTTATTCATTCTACATATATAAATTGCGTCCTCGAAATTTACTTAAGACTTCGATTTTCTTATCGTCAACTCGCTTCGATATGGTCTTTATTACCCGAATATCATAATGACATCTTGTCCACCCGATAAATTCATACGGCATAGTCATTGAGCACGGAGATCGGCGTCTTGCCTCGTAAAAATACATTACATGACGTGCCACGAATATTCTTTTCTGTTGGATATTACCGCGATCTAATCGCCATTGACTACGATATCGTCTACCATCATTATTACACCCGACACTATCAACTTCGTATTTTATCGTATTGCTCCGATATCGCCAAATCAACCACGATATACCACCAGAAATCAATATCCATGTCGCGATATCGGCCGTATCCGCTTTCGTAATTAAGTATGCGTCATATCGCTTTCGTTATTATTCTTGATTCATTAATGTGCAATCAAAATTCTATCAAAAACCCACTCATCAAATTGTTATTACTGATTTATCTTCGGTATCACGTACGGTAAATACGCAGAGATTTCTCGGTATCTGACTCACGTATAATACATCACCGATAACCCCACCATTTCGTAATGCTCGCATATATACCTCTTAAAACACCAACTACATAGTATAGTTATATCATATGAACCTTCACATATAATCTACCCGGTATTATATAAAAAAATGGCTTTCATCCAATCACATTACCACCATGCAACTTAAATATCATTAATGATTTCATTGTCGTAAGATTGACATCGTGTTTTTTCCACTTGCTTTATCATTTTATTTATACTAAATGTCATTATTAAATTACCATGTATCTTAACCGGCCAAAGCTATGCTCGTTATCTGATTTCATAGCATATATGCCACAGGCTCGGCATTAACATTCGTATATTTCTAGTCTTACTATGATTTATCTAACATCAGATTTCCAGCGTTAATTTCCATGACATGCTTATATATAATAATCCACTCTTCTGATGTTAACCGATCGTTCAGCTCTTTGGTAACCGCTTTGCTCCAGGCAAACAATACTTGGCTGGAAGTAGGCGTAAAGTACTTTTAGCGTAATACCGGCTCCAGGTGTCTTGTGCCTGAATCTGGTGAGAGAATTTCTTTCTATTTGCTTTACGTGTGGCTTCATTACGAACTTTTCCTACTAGCAGTATCGTTAACGTCTTCCTACCCAAAATTGAACATTACTTGGCTGACTTAGTCACTCGCTTATACTTGTATAGTATTACTTTATGAATCTAATTTCTACAGTATTCAACTTTAGCTATATTATCGTATTCGCTTCATTAATTTAACATATCGGGGAAACTTATTACCATTTATTAAGTGCATATAGAGTTCCATTCTTCCCTCGAGTTAACTTCATACATTTCGTTAAAGTCAATTTTCACTTTCCCTCGTCATTTAGTGATATTAGAACTTCAGCGCCTCTTGAATAGCTTCGATGGGTGCCATCCTAACAACAGCTTGGAAGTTAGTAATACCGTGATGAAACAACTTTTCTCTTGCCCAAATTAATAACTTTCGAGGTCTTGCGACGATACATCTTATATCCACCGTACAATAGTCAACTTCTTTCCGATAAAGGCCTTTATAGAGATAGGCACATAACGTTCCGCTTTATTTGTCCTTGAATTCATGATTAAATTGATTGACTTTGTGTGCGCCCATGACGGTTTAACATTTC